>VZTM01021591.1:41785-61868 GCA_013400555.1 Jacana jacana
CTGTGAAAAATGTTTTCCTAATGTCCAGCCTAACCCTACCCTGCTGCAGCTTGCAGCCATTCCCTCTCCTTCTATCGCTAATTTTCCGTGAGAAGAGACCAGCACCAACCTCCCTACAATGCCCTTTCAAGCAGTTGTAGAGAGTGATGAGGTCTTCCCTCAGCCTCCTCTCCCTCAAACTAAACAACCCCAACTCCCTCAATGGATCCTCATAAGCCTTATTAGACTTATTCTACTTATTCTTGAGGCCTTGTAAAGCACAAGTCATTAACAGACACAGAAACTCTGAAAGAATGTATCCGGGCAGCTCTAGATGAGGTAGTCATCTTAAGATATTCAAATCGCACATAACATCACTGATTTTGCAAATTCTTTCAGGTGCTCTTAAAACAGAGCTAAAATTTTAAGAAAGGATTATTTTTTTTAATGCTCTGCTGGGTAGACTTTGAAAAGAAGATGAGAATCTGACAAGCAATATAACAAGCTCAATGTAAACGTGTATGATGTGTAGGGAATGTATCCAGCAAAAAATGACACCTTTACACCTTTTTGAGAGCCTTGTAAGAGGGGAGGCGTTCTTTTTTGAAAATGATTGCTTCATTTTGGAGGTGCTGTGTTGTAATTTGTGTGAGAGATGTCCTTATGCAGGATTAAAAAGCAAACAGAAGAACCCTGTGGTTAATGTTATTGCTTTAGCACTAGCGAGGCACAACCATCTCTGGTTTGGAATTGGTAGGATCTACCCTTCTGTCTATAAACTACAAAAGCAGAGGGGTTGCAGTAGAATATGCTGGTGTCTCCTGAGGATCATTTACCCTTTGTCTGCTCCTGTACACGCAGATATGGTGACAAAATGGTCCGTTTGTTCCTGCGGCTTGTGCAGAGCAACGCGATCTGTTCATTGCTCCAACGGACATTAATCATTATTTGTGCCTAGGGGTGGAGCTTTCATTTGTTGGTCAACCTGACTTTGATAAGAGGCCTCGTTATTACAGTCTGTGGGTTAATGAAATGGTAAATGCTTCTGCTGCTCGTCTGGGAAAGGCAAGTGTGGCGAGATGAGGCTCTGAGACTTGCAGTGAGCAACTGGCGTTTTTAATGTAGCCTTTCTAACCATACAATTAATTGTAGTTTTATACATTTCTCTTTTGTTATGAAAATAAGAATTTGCATCATCTGGTTTTAAAAAAACATAAAGGTGTCCTCCACGTTTTGTCCTCAGAACAGTGACAGACACAGACTCCTCCGTGCTTCTCCATGAAGAATTAGATGTCCCAGGCGGATGGAGAGTTCAATATTTTACCTTCCATCCCTTTCTGACAGTTCTGCCAAGGCTGTCAGCCTCTTATCTGACGCTGCAAATGCTTACACATGGACTGATCTGCAGGAGGGTGAGATGTTCCTGCGAATACAAGGCCAAAACCAGAAAGCCTTTGAGTAAATGATGCTGCTGATGCATACAACTGGGCAGACATCTGCAAGATCAAGCAGAGCAATTACTACTAATGGTACATACCTGTCTGTTGGAACCTGGCTTGAGACCATCAACTCATGCTACATTGGCCAACGAGCAATGTTTCATATTAACTATATTTCACCCCTGGTTTGAACTGAACTGGAAAGAATGAAGTGGGATTTGACTTCTGAATGTTGCCATTTCTCTTTCCAAAAATTTGACATCCTAATATTTATATTTTTTATAAATTTGTTTGAAATTCAATTGAAAGCTACGTTATAGCTACTATTCCTTTATTATACATTAGCATGAATCATACAGTAAAGATAATTGAACTAAATGAATATTGGAATATTTTCACAGTCTAATTCCCTGAAGTTCTCCTCTGGCCAGAGTCAGTGTGTCTCTTTTACTGCCATAGAACCCTCTCTGTCCTGAAAGAAGTTTGCAGGTTCTTTTACATTAGACTAATATTCCTCACACATGAAGTATAATTTATGCTAGAGCTATTTGTACATGTGTGGTCTTTCGTTCCTGAAGGTCCAATAGGGGACTTTTAACCTCAATTATTTTGATTGGAGAACGTGTAGCTTTTAAAAGCCATAATTTAGCTAAATTAGCAAATCTTGTTTGGCTAGAACCCCCTCTCTAAGTGAGCGGAGCACCTAATTAGATGTCAGCCCCCCTCCCAGGGTACACCACCACCTGCAGAAGAGGCCTTAGAGCACAGGTGCAAGCCTGTGGGTGATTTATCTCTCCCCTCCCACCCCTTCCCTTACCAGACTGGTTATTTCACCTTTAAACGCTGATGGATTGCCAGCTCTGGAGCTGTGATGGATTCTGTGTGGCAGGATGGGTGACAGCAAAGCAGATGTGGGAGGACAAAGGCTGGTTTGTTGGCACATGCATGGTTTCTGTGTGTAGGGGTGCTTGGTTTTTCATGGCAGTCGTTTAGGCAAGCAGTGATTTGGTAGTTCTGCAGTTTTGTTAGACTCAGGCAAACAACTTGGAGGGAGTTGCAAAGTTATCCCAATCAAAAAATCTCAGCAGCTCATTAAAGTAAGAGTGGTTATAGCCTGACTTTCTTAGCATAACTTTCCCCACCATTCTGTATTTATCCACTCAGCTTTTCCCTCTTAGCTCAGGACAAGTAGAATAAGAAGACACAGACGAGGAGAAAAGCATGGTGAAGGGAAGGAAGTAGGGAACTCTGATTCTGTGATTCTATTAATGCATTAAACAATTGTCGACTTCAAATTTTTTCAGAACTCTTTGATGTTCAAAAAGCCTAAGATATTTTCTTGCATGAAGCTCCATTTTTTTTAAATATACAACAAGAACTATTCCACCTATCTATCTGTAACTTTAAGTGCTTGCTTGGATGGCTAAAACACTTTAATGTTGGTATTTTGGATTTAAAATAAAATGCGAGACTCCAGTGCTTCCTAAGGCAAAGGAGCCCAAGGGCAAACTACCAATTAACATGTGAAAAGGGTTGCTGGGGGATAAAAAGGCTTGATTTATTTGCATACTAATGTAAATTAGAAATGAATACATTTCTGGAATAATTAAGATGATATAACATTTACAGCTTTGTTCAATATTTGAAATTATGCTGCTGAAGTTTTTCGAAACCTCTTGTGCTTTCAGCAAGGTGACACCATGTGGATTGCTCTTGGTTCTTAGTTCTCTTTGTAGTGCTTTTAGTTTTGCTTTGCAGTTTGTCTCAGGAAGGCTGAGATGCTCCTACTCCCTGTAAACTATCCTGAGAACCATTTGCAAGAAACTGTAACATCTTGGCATGTAGCTTTGCTGAGAAATATACAAGCAGGCAATAGGAAAGGAACTTTCTAGGGATATTTATAATTGAAATAATTCCTGAACTTCTAACCATGCCATCAGGAAGAAATTACTTAGTGTAGCTTCTGTGATGGAAGGGAGGAGTACAAGTTACTATATGGTGGTGGGCAAGATAGGAGTACAGAAATTGCCAGCTTATCTTCTTATTCTGAAGCTTTTCCAGTTAAAATAAAGCCAAGAACCCAGAAAACACTGTCAGAAACTCCTTATTTTCTTCACCCTTGGATGTCTCATACCTTGATTTTGAAATCTTATTACAGATTGTGTGAAAGGATATATAAATATGGAAGGCTTAGTGAGTAAAGTGTATTTTCTTTCCTAATTTCTCCCTAATCTTAACACATCTCTTTTTTGTTGATTCGGAACTGAAATTGGCTTTTTGATTACATAGGAAGTTCACGAGCTAGTGATTTGTGAACAGAATGGAAATCGGGCTTAAAAAGAGAAAACTTCAGGGAAGGTTCCCAGAGATATTTGTGATGTCTGGTCTTGGCAAGAGGCCAATCAAACCTCTTCTATGGTATGAGGCTTTTGCCACCTAAGTGATTTGTATTTATACAAGGTAAGAAATCTTAAGAACTGAACACTGGCTTGAATGAAAGGTAATCCTAGATGAGATTTTGATGTCGAAACCAACAGAAAACAACATTTTGTGTGCTGTTTGAATTGGAGAGAGGCTTTCACTGATGAGTTCCTCGAGTCTTTAGCACACCTGAAAAACCAACTGCTTTTTTAACCCTGAAAGGAGGGGGAATTTTCCTGGGAATACCTGATGCAAACTTCCACCAATCTGTATTTTTGTACTGCACACACAGTGAAGGAGTAAAGTTTTAAAAGTATTTCTGTTAATGTTTTATAGAGATGACATCTTCCATTTCTTATATGCAAAGTATTGGAAACTGAAGTCTCCAGCAACTTTCCTTCTCTGTTGCTCATTTCCACTGTGATAAATGGGTAACATGCTTTACAGCTGTTTAATAAAGAGTTTATCATATATATTGCACGCTTCAAGACTTGCACCTTCTCCTTGAGCTATTTATTTTGTTGTAGCAGAATCCCTGTGTGGTTCCCGCCTGCGAATAGAAATTGGTTCTTTGTTCCAAATAATTACCTGTAGGGCACTCAGTATATTTTATGTTCATAGTCACCCAGGCAAGCACAGGAGGGGAAGAAGTTTCAGAGATAAGGTTTGCCTATACCAATGAGGCCATATGGCTGGAAGTGGAATGGGAGATTCTTATTTGTCAGGGGCAGAAAGAATTTCCTATATTCTTTATTTTAAGAATTGTGTGAAATCTGCAAATGCTTTAAAATCAGAGTATTTGTTCCTTAAGCTCTGTCTGTGTAGTAAATACAGTGGTCTGAGTTACAATGGCTTCTGGGTTTCAGTACTTGTATTGTAATATGTCTGCCTGACTGGAAGGGGACACACGTGCATGCATATCCAATGCAAATATTTAAATCTAAATATTTAGAAGTAAGTATACTTGTCTGAGAAGGAAAAGTGGTTTAGACCTTATTAATGCAGACCCAGTGTTAGATTTTCTTACAGCTAGGTGGGTGTTCATGACGTGGTCCTTATCAGAAAATTTACTGCAAGTGGAAGAAAGTTTGGTAAAGATTAATGATGTGATCAGGCCAGGGTTGTTTTTTTTTATGACAACACTCCAGTTCAAGGAATACAGCTGCATTTAAATGAAAGATTTTTATGCTGGTTTATATAAAAACTTTGCCCACCAAGGTAAATTCAGAGGCTGAGAATGATATTTTTGCATTAGAATTCTTGTTACGTGCTTCCATATGCACTTTAAATACATATAATTCAAATGTTTTGCTGATGCAACTTATCATTAGGTGTTAAAGTAGCATGAAATTTGCAAGAAGCAGAGTTTAGTCTTACTGGCATAGGATTTGGAAAATGTGTAAAAGATAAACTGACCGTATTGTATTTTGGCTTATTTGTGAAGGATTTGACCAAATACTCGTAGAGCCACCTAATAAAATATCTCAGCCTTAGAATTTACCTAAAACAGCAAAAAAGTGGAAAGAATAAAATTAGACTATTTAAAACATAAATGAAGATAATCTCCATTATTATCTTTCAGATTCTCTATTGCTATAAGAAAATTATTATTATTAATTTTATAATAACAACAACAATAATAATAGTTCTTGTGCTTTTTGAGAGTCAAGAGTTCTCCATAGTAGAACTACAGCACCCTAATAAACCACAATCAGGGTTTAGCCAAACGTTTATTGGGAAGATCTAGGAAGTAACATCAATTAGTTGGGGTGGATTAATGCTCTAGGATGCATTCTATGACAAAATGTGTGGCAGATTATGCACAAGGATGTTTTGAGTGTAACGTCAAGTAAATTAAATGCATCTTCTTCAGTCTAGAGTGTGGGAGGTGACAGAATAATGAAATGTAAATAAAAATAATGGCTACATTTATCTTCATTTAGAGGCTGGTCACCCTAAATCGGGGATAGATATGAGATAATATCATGTGAAGACTGACACTTGGTTCATACAAATACTTGATTTGTAAACTCTAGAAAGTTTTTTGCTTTGTCTGAAGTAGTCCTTACCTAATACCTGCTATGTATTTGATCAGAACAGGAGTTAGACTTTTCTACTAAACCTAGAGCGGAGTGGATATTACATATATTCTTATTTATATTTTTTTAAATAGCATTATACCAAGTCTAATAGTTTCTGTTTAAAAATGTGTCAAGTTTACCTAATATTATTAGGGACAAGATGTGAAGAAATTATTAGTATGGAGACCTTTTAATTAAAAAAAAAAAATAAATCCTAAATTAAATACTACATCCATTCTTTAGAAATTCTAAACCTACAAGATACCAAAACTTTATATAAAATTAATAAAAATGACTGGGAGTTCAGCACTTTTCAGAACTTACCCCTTCAAAGTGTGGTTTGAACCTTCTAATATCTGGCCTGACCATCAGCAGTAGCAGTAAATTCTTCCCAGCTGTGGTCCACGAGGGCTGCTTTGCAATATTCCCGTTGCCAGAGTCAGGGATTCACAAGGACAACTTGGTGGAGCAAAACCATCTTGAAACTGACTCAGAGCCAAGCTCAGAAACGTTAAGCATTTTTGGCTTTAAAAATCTGAGCTGAGAACCAGGGTGGGAATATGGCAGTTCCCAATAGCTGCTTGTGGAGGATTTGAAAATTGCGGTCCTGCTGCTAAAATTAACTACAAGAAATTCAATTAATAAGGGAAATGGGACAAGTGGGTGATATGGAGCCACCTTCTTGTTTTTATTTATTTTTTTTTTCCTCTCAGTCTTTCATAAATAAATGAATCAAATTTCAAGCTGTTTGTGCTCAGATCTTTACGATCATTTACAATATGAGCAATTGCATTTCAAATAGGACTGGGGGCATTTTTGCCCTGGGTTTTGAGGCCAGTATTAACATTTCATAGTTCCCTTAATAACGAAAGGCACAACAGGGAAAACTAGTATCTATCTAATGAAAAAGAATATCTAGTGATTGCTATGAATAAACCAACAGATCTTCTAAAGTGTGTAGTGGCAAGCTGTGGAGTTAAATGAAAGCAAGGGATGCTCATTAGAGTCTGCTCTGACACCTAGTTAGATTCATTAGTGCACAAACAAAGGTTTCAGCCACAGAAGATGGGTGTACAGTTCCATGAACAAAAGGAAAAGGGAACAGTTATGACAGAAAATAGTATTGCAAAAGTGCCCTGTGGGAAACTGGCTCCTTACTGGTTGCCTATCCTTAAAAATAACTCTTTAGGGGCTCCTGTGATTCTGTAATTCCTTATGTTGTAAATAAGCATGTTAAAAAAAAACAAAAAAAAAGCCCCAAATCCAAAATGAAAACAATCAAAGCCTCTGAACTGACCTTCTCATCCCTAGCAAGCTTTCTGCTTTAGGAGTACCGCTCGTGAATCCATAAACCTGCCCTTTCCACCACGGGATGTTCCCGCTGCTCCGCTTACCAGCAGCAGCGCCTGCAGCGGGACTGGGGGTGATACCCCATTTTTAAAGAATGCTGCCAAATTTCAATGGTCTGGGTCTGGGTTTGGTTTTTGGTTTGGTTTTTTTTTGAGGTATTCCTTCTACCTACATTAATCATAACCTTTATTAATAACATAATGATAACATATTAATAAAAAAGAATATTAACACGCTAATTTCTTGGCACTATTTATGCCACTCCTTTCCTTCTTCTCTGGGCTTGGGCAAATACAATGGCTGAGATGATTTCATTGCCTTTTTAAGCTGCTAACATAATGGTATTGAATTCAATAATATAGCCACGATCCCAGCTCCGTGCAACAGGAAGGGAGTTCCTGGGAACTCCTTTCAAAGGGACTTCCTACCCTGGCACCCATGGCGGGGAGCGGGCTGGGGACACACGAGCTGCCTTTCTTTGAGGAAGGAGGTAGGGAGACAGGAGAAGAGGAGGTGGGCACAAGAGTTCCTCTCCTGGCTTGTGGCTTTTGGTGGATCCCTAATGGAGAAGTTGCAGAGGAGCAGAAGCAGCTGAGCGTTGTCAGAGCTCCCTTCCTCAACGCTGTGGCTGCAGCATCCCTCAGCTTCTCCCAGGAGGCACCTGCTACCCCAGGGAATGTGAATTTCAGAGGATCCTCTTCCACATTGGGCTGCCACTAAGAAACAACAGCAGTCACAGGCAGAAAAACATGAGTTTCTTCTCAAAAAATGTATATAGGTTAGTAATAAGGTTAAACTGACCTCAGTGATAAATACATTAATAATACAATTATACTTCTTTGGGGAACTTGGTCCTGCTTCCTCTATGTGGGTTTTCTGGCTGATCTATGATAATTTCTCTGCTCTTTCCTGTGGCTATATACAGTTGTTCAGCCTGGAGAAGAGAAGGCTCTGGGGAGACCTTATAGTCCCTTTCAGTCCCTAAAAGGGGCTACAGGAGAGGTGTGGAGGGACTTTTGATCAGTGAGTGGAGCGATAGGATGAGGGGTAATGTTTTTATACTGAAAGAGGGGAGATTTAGGTTAGATAGGAAGAAATTATTTCCTATAAGGGTGGTGAGGCGCTGGAACAGGTTGTTCAGAGATGCTGTGGCTGCCCCATCCCTGGAGGGGTTCAAGACCAGGTTGGACAGGGCTTGGAGCAACCTGGTCTGGTGGGAGGTGCCCCTGCCCAGGGCAGGGGGTTGGAACTCGATGATTTTTAAGGTCCCTTCCAACCCAAACCATTCTAGGATTCTATGTCTAGATTGAAGCCCAACTAAAGGCACACTTTGCAAATGAGCTGCTGTGAACCTGGTAGAGTTAAAGCACTCCTGTCTGTCCTGCAGGGCAGTCACTGGGTTCTGGGTTTTATCAGGTGGGAGGAGGCCGTTGTTTGGATCTAGCTGCTACAGTAAGAACCTGTTTTTCAGGAGAGTGTTTTGAAAAGGGTAATTATGTGGGAACGGTCATTTTAGTGCACTACTTCATCGTAATTAATAATAACAGAATTAACGAGTCTGGTGATTGAATTACTGAGTCCAGTGTGCAGCGAACTGGACTTTTACTCCAGTAAAAAAAAAAATCAAAGTTTTGATTAAATACTATAATTCAGCACCATTTCTAAGGCTGCAGCGGAGTTTCTATTGCAATACAAATCTGAATGCTTTCGGTCATTGCCCCATCTCTTCACAATCCCCCACCACCGGTCGTATCGCTTGCAAAGCTATTAGGCTGGTTCTGGGGCATCAGGTTTGAAGAGAGGCCGACAAAGGGCTCCTACTCACAGACACTGTGGTTTATGGCAGTCTGCAGAAAAGCCAAGGTCACCAACTGGCCTAAAAAGAAAGAAGGAATTTTGATTATTGGTCTTAGCAAACTAACTAATTCAGGGGATGCAAATGATCTGAATAATGTCAGATTAACTCAAAGCAAATTTTGGATTAATTTTGCTTCTCCAAACACCTCTTGATCAAAAGAAATCCTATGTTACAAGAGCTGGAGAGTAGAAATTTTCTGGGCTTCAAGCTTGTTTGTTCAATGAGCTGTTTGGGAAAGCACTTGTTCCTTTTCTCATCAACCTAGTGCTTCTCTGGGAGCAGGTCCTTGCCTCTGTGCCTGCATGTCCTTTCTAGAGTCCTAACAGGCACTAAGGAGCCACAGCATCTGGCTAGGGCTGCTGGAATCCAAACAGCCAGGGAAAGAGAAGAAATTGGAAATACTCACTGGTGTAGCACCAGTGATGGAGACTGGATGAAAGCGGGGAGTACTACACTTGAACACGTCTGGGCTTTAAGATGGGCTTTAAGACTAAGCAAACGGACAAAATCCTTAAAGAAGTCAGAGAAGAACTCCAATTCACTCAGAAAAGGTGATATGGAGTGTGAAATCATCCTTTTGTGCTGCTAATGTGGCCTGAATGTAGACAGAATGTCCGCTTTGTTTCCTTCCCTGCGTTCCTACCTCTGTAGTACAAGAGCAGAGACAAAGTGAATGTGTTTTCCCGAGTCCAGCATGTCTCCTTCCACACCATAAAAAACAGAAAACGTTTATTTTTTCTTTTTATGTTTTTATTTGGGTGTTTTGGGGTTTGTTTTTTTTTGGCCAACCTTGGCCAACCTTCAGTTCCTCCTGGAATCACCCCAAAAGCATGTCCTAGTGTGACATTAAGCTGCATCTCCAGTGCTTAAATGCCTACTAATTGATGTCTCTTGCCACCTGCTGGGCCTGAAGGTAAATGGTGCAGAGAGAAAAGGATGGACCTACCTCATGGTGCCCTGGGAGGGACTCCCCATGGCAATTCCCTTCCATCCTGCAGCAGGAGATTTGATTATGCCACCTCTTAAGAGATATACAAACGTTACAACCATAAAATTATCCAGCTTAATATGAATATGGAGATAATTTAAGGTGACACTGTTGCAGAGTAGGTAATGTGGGCGAATATATAATTTAATATAGGTAAGTGCAGGAATGAGCTGTTGACTTAATGAGACACCATTACTTCTTGGTACTGGGGACTGGAAAAGATGGAAGTTTATTTCTGTGTGACTCAGTTATTCTTTTTCCCTTGCCTGCAGAGTAAACAGCAGTCTAACTAATGGCCGTGACTCATTTGAGGAGAAACAAGTGCTGCCTTCCTGTCTCATCACGTATGGTATGTAATGACCTACCTTCCAATTAAATTCCTTTAAAAGCCATAGCTAAAGCTCAGCCTTCAGTTTACAGAGATCAGTCAGGAAAGCTAAAAGTAGTCTTGGACAGACAATGTGCACCCTGGTCACCTTTTAGTGTAGTTCAAACAGAAAATAAACAACAAGAAGAAAAAATACTTTTTTAATATCTGGACAAACAATAACCAATGTATCTTTTAAAGATATTAAAGGAACATGGTAACCAGGAGGAAACTTTCTGTCTTGTGGATTTCAAAATAGGCTGTTGGGCATAAATCAAAGGGACCTTTCATATTTCACAAGCTGGTATGTAGACTGACCTCAGACCTCAAGGATGCAAGTGGTCATAAACATACTTTATACATCTGAATAGTGTCACAGTAGTCAAGCAGCCTTGGAAAACCAACACATGTGTGTTGGTTAACAGGATCTGACCTGTCTTCATCCTGGCCACAGTTGCAGATGTGGTAACCTACTGGATCCATCAGCAGCCTGTCTTTCAGAACCATTGGTAGTGGTTTGGAGATGCAGTTAGATACAACAGCCCACAGATGGAGATGGTGCTATCTTTCAATACTATTTGGTCATTATGCACACCTTTACAGATGGAGATTGAAACGAGGAGAAGGTCTTAGTTATCAGTAGATGAGTTTCTTTAAAGAAATGCAAAGTAAAAATCTATTGTAATGTGTTTCCTTTGGAGCTTTATTAAAAGCTGTAACGTGTTCTGAGAAGATGAATTGAAAGATGAAGTAGATTGTGCAGATAGTATTTTCAGCTTTGGATACAGGAAATGACATTTAATTGTAATATTCAGAAGTAATAATTTAAATATTAGACTGCTTCATTTTTGAATCATCATAGATGTTTAAAAGTTTTAAGATAAAAGCCCTTACTTTTGAAAGAACAAATGATAGGAATCTCGGTTATTTGTGGGTTAATATTTGTATATTTATTCTTTATCAGCCCTGCTGAGTTTATCCTTTTTTTTTTATTGCACCTTATATCCTTCATGCCTTGTAGCTCTGTCTCATAAAGTCCCCTGTCATCTCTTCCCAGATAAATATTACCTTGTGGACCATTACACACTTTTATGATTTTTCTGCATGAAACAGTGATTCTTGATGTATTTCTGCTTTCATTTCATGCTGTCTAAGCCTCTATAATTCAATTAAATCCTTTAATCACGGTGTTACCATGAGAGGATAAGTTGCCTCTGGTTTATGTAAAATATGTTTTAATTTTGCTGTTCTGTTACTCTCAGCTGTCTAGAAGTCCACAGCTGATACTGGAAGGAAAGGTGACCTGGCACAGGAAAGGTTTTACAGGAATCAAAAGGAAAATATCTGGATTTTTTTCCAGTTTAACACAGTCTTATGAGCACCTGCATTAGCCACTGTGGGAATCCTAGAGGAGGCAGCACAGACCTATGATGTTTTGAACAGAAACTCAACGTGGAAAAGATGAACCTGGTGGTGGAGGGACCGAGGAAGGCATGTCCATAAATGATTCCAATGTCGCCTTACAGCAGGGTTAGGATTCCAAGAAAACCATACAACGCTGGCTTTTCCTGACTTCCAACATCAAAATAGACCGTCTTTTGTGCCATGATGTAACAGTGCAGATAAGGGCATATTCTCCATAGGTTGTGGGGAAAAATCAGATGGAGAGTAATGTTCAGAAAACTGTGATTCTTTGCCTGCAGCAAAAGTGAATATAAATACTTCAAAAAGTAATTTAAGCCACGTATTAGCCATGTCCCAGCAACTTCACACCTTGAGTCGGGCACCGGCCTTTGCAGCATAACTAAAGCCTGGCTTGCAGTGTTTGAACACAGGAGCTTTGGGCTGGGTTTTGAAAAGAGGCTTTTAATGGCATTCCTGCAGGATCTTTTCCCCCTTTTTTTTTAAATGAGGAGACTAAGCGGAATTTCATACGTGTATTGACAGAAAATCTTATATCTGGTTAAAGCAGCAGAGTGGGATGAAATTATTGGAACTACAACATGGAAATAACTGTCTTATGGGCAATTATAGAGGAAATGACTGCAAACTTCAGGGACACTCAGCTGGAATCTCAAGCCTGCTGAATTAGTTTATTTTCATTCTTATTAGTTTGAGCATTGAAATGTTGTATCAAAAAGCTATTTTTTTTCCCCATTTTTTTTCTTCTTGTATGAGATGACTGAGCTCCCCAGAATTTTACACCAGCAATGATTTTCTACTTGCTGTTTGCCTAGTAAACTATGGTCTCATGGAACTGCGAGGTGCTGGAGCGAGTACAGAGGAGGGCAACAAAGCTGGTGAGAGGCCTGGAGAATAAGGCTTANGAGCTGAACAGCAGCTGGAGGGCAAACATAAACAGCCAGAGGGAAGTTGGTAAGGGTACTGGTATGCTGGCCATTAGGTGGTGCTCATTTTACTCCTAGGGCGTAAAAATACCCTGTTAACATTCTTTGCAAAAATAAATGGCTCAGCCTGACAATGAAAACAGACATTGAAGTGACTGGAACTGGTTGCTAAGCTATGGGAAGGTGTTTGAGCTAACAGGTGGACATAAGTGCATACATGGCCACTTCTTTGATTGACTAAAGCTACTAATTATTGGGTTTTAACAGATACAGTGCAGGTTATCTTTATAAAGTATACATTTGCTTGTGTGAATTTCCAGTGAAAATGACTGTGCTTAGCACTTGCAGCTCTTTCTATCCCACTAATGGCCGTTTCTCAAATCCAGTACAATGCCTTCTATTTTAAGGGACAGAATAGCCTTTTTATGCTTGGAAGCTAACGTGAGTTGAAGATTAACATCCAAAAGTTTTCAGATTTCAATTAAAGACTTGTATTTATGAAAGAGCATTGTTGCCAAAATATGAAATGTGGTTAATTACGAAAACTTCAGATTTTAACGAACAACCTCAAATCTGAGTAAGGAATTGTACTAAGCCAATACCATCACCTCCCACGTAGCTCCCCACACTGTCTGGATTCGAGTACCTGCCTCCTCTTTACCCTTGTGCAGTGCTTTCTGCATGTTCTTTTGGGTTTTTTAAGTACAAACACTACAGGGCACTAAATCAAAATAGACTGTCAGGTATCTCTGTTTTACAAGCTGGTCTTCTGAGCCAGCATTGCTAAAGGACAACTATCTGGGAAATTGCTTTAAGCAACTTCTAGTTCTGTGAATCAGAAAGTAGGGCTAGAACTAAGCTTTGCAAAAAAAAAGTCTGTTTCTAGAAACTCAGGAGGTCCCTCGATGCATGATCTTATAAACAGACTTATTTTTCTAAGTCTTCTTCAAGCAAATAAAATGTAATCAGCAAATTCATCTCTGTAGAAAGCAATTGGAATTGATCAGATTTGTATTAGTAGAATGAGTGAGTCACGGTACTGCCTGATGTTACGGGAAGCTCTACTTATGTTTCACATTAATTAACAGAGCATCTGTCCCCTTGCTTCTCTTCACAAACAAAACCTACCTTAAACCACAGCTTCCTGTTCCTGAGACGTGCATATTGTGCACTCTGCGGCCAGCTCTGAGAAAATAATGCATCTGAGCAGGTTAAGCTGTGAGGTCATAGTCAGCAAACCTCCTTGGTAGACTATGAACTGGTCAAAGCAAAGCAAACTAAGTCCCTTTCCAGAGGAAGAAATCCTTCGGTTCTACTTGTGACCTATGGATTTAACCCAGCGGTCATAAAATAACTAAATATAAAATATATTGCACGAGTTAACTGCAAGATCTACTGAAGTAATATTATAGAACCTAGAATTATTTTGTGTAATGCTAATTACTTTAGTAGCTAAATCGACCAGCCTTCCATTTAACAAAGACTGACGAGAAGGAGAAAAGGTAGACAACCGTGCTTGGTCAGGTTACACCGTGACATGAAGGTGACAAGAGTTGCTGCCTGGGCCTGATCTAGGAGTGGGAGAATTGCCAGAGACTTGTAAGACACCTTACACTATTTCCATGCTATTTTCAAGTATAAAATGTTAAAGGGAACTCTTGATGTAGCGTCATCTCCTTCCCTCCCCATATCTTCTCTGGGAAAGGAGAGGAACTTGAGACTCAAGAGGTCAAAGGGAGTCATCTACGAAAGGAGCCAGCATCTGTTCTTGCAAATTGGCTAATTGTGTGTGCGAGCAGGTATTCACTAATTAGATGCTCAGTTATCCATTTTTGCTCAAACAATGTGCATTTGCATGTATGAAATGAAAGGTTTTATGGACAGCTAACTCTTCCCCCCGGTAATGAGCATTAAGCAGGGACCATCTTAAAGACATCCATCAACGTTTCAAGGCTTCGAGGATGTCGAGGGGGCTGGAATTCTCTTATGAATAAGCACTGCCTAGTGTTGCCTAACAATTAAAGTATATATGTGGCAATATTAATACCAGAAAGTAGCAGAAGCCAATATAAATGATAATTAGGAGAAATGACAGCTCAGCAAAAAGGAGCGATAGCATCATTAGTGCCACTAGGGGCTTTGTGAAGCACTCTCTTCACCGTACAGCTATGGAGGAGGGAAGGGGGTGGGGAAGAGCAGCTTTTGATTATATAGATAGTTCTCTGGAAACTCAACCCATTCCTTTGACAGATTGCAATAATTTTCTAATTTGCAGAAGGGAGGGCCTAGGTACAGTTTGTCACAGGGTTTTCAAATATCCACCCTAAGTGCTGCCTGCTGGAAAACAGGACTGGAGCTTGATGCCAAAGCTTTATTTTACCTTCTCTCCCTATTGTGTTTGGACAATTACTCTGGAGTAACAAACTGGTAGCCCCAAAGGCTTTTAAAAATACATTTAAACCTAAAATATAATGAGCTATACACTGTGGAGTAGAAGATAGGACTCCAGATCTCTCTCGTTTCACATTTCTTTCTGCCCCTCGCATGAGGATTTTGCCTGCTTTGCGGGGATGATGTCAGTTTGATGTTCATGTTCATAAAACAACTTCCTGAGCTTTTAGGAAATCAGGGGGAGAAGAAAAGGCACAATATGAAGTTGAAAATTGTTGTTACTTTCTAGCCAACATCCTGTTCATAACTTTTAACCCGTAAACTGCAGGACCCTTTTTCACCACACCGAAGATGAATGAAAATTTTAACTGATTTTATTGAGGATCTATAATTGCCAATAGCACTTTCACCTCATATTAAAAATAAGTAAATAAATAAAACCATGGCATTAGCTCTGTGTTCCTCTGAGCCTATGGACACACTTCTGGTCATGTCTGTCAACTTGTCAGTAGGTGGTGTGTGCCCGGTGGAAGGAAAATAAAAGGCTGCAACTGAAATCCCAAAGCCTGGCAGGTCCCAGCTACTGAAACACTCTTCTGCTTTGATTCAGTGGAGCTTTTGAACAGGTCTCTATTTTTTCCTGGGTGGGTGATTCCTGTTCAGTTAAAGTTAGAAAGTTACACGCCGTGGATAAAACAATGGTTGTCACAGTCCCCTCCAACCCCAACCTAGGGGTCTTTTTAATCCAGAGGATTTAGCCTTTAGTGTTCAAAACCAACTGAGTATCCAACTCATTAATCCTTAGCTCTGGGGTGTTTTTATTTTGTTTTGGTTTAGTTTGGTTCTTTGTTGTTGGTTGTTTTGTAAAAATCAGCCAGAACCCCCCCCAAANTTAAATACATAAATCCATACCAAGCGTGGCAGCAAAGAAATAATACCCTCATCAAAGTTATAGGAAACTTTACTTTCAAACCCAAGGAAGAGACTTGGGCTCCCTAGTCTTTATCAGTTTTTCTTTAAATCCTCTTTCACTGAAGTTTAGAAAATGCTACTGATTTCAGCTGTAGGGCTTGTGGACAGAATTTTGTGTAAGAGAGCCAGATTTGTTATTCCTGTCTTTCCTCTTAGCTATACATCTCCTTTCATTAGATGTTGAGACCTTGTTGCCTTATTTAAAAACAAACAAATACAACGCTGATCTAAATAAAATCTGCAAAAAAACCCACCCCCAACCCTATGAAATGTTTCTATAGCCAGGAAAGGAAAATTCCCAGAGGTGTCCGAAGACCCAGGCACATGAATAGATGTGCACGGTTATTTCCCCCTGAGGGATTTTAGAGGACACAAACATAACTCCCCAACCATTTCTGCTGGGCAGGTTTTATTATGATTTATCTCCTGCTGGTAATGCTGTTGGGACACCAGTTTAAAGAATAACAGCACTCTGTGTGGCAGTAAAATGTCTTTGAAGACTACCACAAAAAATTATTCTCATCCTCTAAAAATGTGCTAAATGCTTTACATCCACATTTCCAAAATAGACCATTCCACACCATGCAGAGTTTATTCTACATCACAGTAGGTTAGACAATATGGTACCTTTTCTGAGGTATAGACTAATGCTTTAATTAAAAATGATGAAATTAATATTAGTGTATGCCATGCAATGCTCCAGTCTAGCAAAAATTGTCGCCAAAAGTATTGTCACAGTGAAAGAGATGATAGAGGAAATGGAAATCTCACTGTGGAAAATAACTTCTGTGTTTGACAGGGGCATCATCTCTTGATCCTCTCCCTTGAAATGGTGATGTTTCCATGATGTTTCTATTTTTCTGACCCAAAATCATAGGGAGGCGCAGCCTGCATTTGGCCATACCTGAGCAGTCCAACACAGAGAAGGACATAGGAAGTTTGAAATGATGTCCTTCACTTCCAGTGGACAAGATCCTATAAATCTTTTATGTAACCCTTATGCTACTTAGGTAGTGTCTGCTTGTATAGCCTAGGAAACGTGCATGTGTTCCACTTGAAAAAATTCGGTACGAATTTATGGCTAAAAATTGAAACAATTGAAAGCTTAGGAGATCGTTCCTCACCGTGCTGCTTCGGCTCCCAGGGCCCATGAGCTTGACCTTACTCCACATAGCTATGTAACAGGGCTCCCTTGAGCCCCAGACTGGAGTTTTAAAGCTCCTGATTTCACCATGAACTGGGTTCTTTGTACCTTTGGCATACGGCCCTCTGTAGAAGATTCAAGCCTTGTTCATTCAGCCTGAATTTCAGCTACGCTGTGTGTCTTGAAATAGGATTATCTTTTATCATTTCCTAAGGGATGATGAGAGTAATGAGAAATTAGTCCACAGTGGGAAAGCTTTTCATGGAAACTCCTTCCTTCTGTATATATTCCTGTTTTGTTAACAGAAACTGACCTTTATATTTTAGATTGCAAACTCCCTGGAGTTTCTCTAGCCTTGATTTGTGGAAAAAAACCCCACACTCTTTATTAAAACCAAATTATAAACACACCCTGCAAGGCTGCTGGGTTTCTCTAGAATGTGGTGGTGATTCTGCAATGTAGCAGAGTATCACATTCCAGATGTACCTGCCTGCTTCTTCCTGGTGTGAAATGAGCATTCTCTAAAACAAGGATGTTTGTATCCACGAGATGCTTAAGATTACGTGCCTCATAAGTATATGTATTTTTTGATAAGTTATATATATGAAGACAGAAACAGCAGAGAATTTATGAGCTGGGGACAGGGAGAAAAGAATTTAAAATACAAATAGTGTGAATGAGAATGCTGGTGAACCATTCAAAGGGTTTGAGGTGGGTACAAGGGCTAGAAATTCTACTTTTCTCTTTTGGGGAGATGGCAGATAAACCAGAGCTTGTGTGAACGAAAGGGAAAAGGGTTTCAACCCAGGCTACCCTTTCTGGCCATTCTTTCCCTTTCCCAACCTGACTTTGAGCTGCCCTCCCTTGGAACTTCACTTCAGGACCTATCTCGGCACTAGCCACGTGGCCAGTACATCTAAAAACGTGTACTAGATTTCAAGTAGGCCCAAAAAACTGCATCTTGGGCAAAGATCATTACTGGTGGTGGAGAAAACCTGACGTTCAGTATTACAGGATGTTTGCACAGAAGGCCTGGGAAACCTCTCTCTACTTTGTAGGTGCTGCTGAAACCCTTACGTTCCTGTGTGCCCAATTTTATGGCCAAAGAGATATAAATGACTCAAATCTTCGTTTTTTCTGATAGAAATAGGAACTCAGGAGGTTTGACTGTACTGTTTTGTGTAGGTTTTACCTCTTTTAGAAGAGGAATGTGTCATCCTCTATGAGTCCTCTGAGAGACGGGACATCCCCCCCCCAATAATGTTTCACTTTATAATGTTAAGTTCAATGAGTTTTATTAAAAACAAATAGGAAAGAGGAGTGAATTTGCAAAGAGAAGAAATTTAAAGAAAACAAGGCTAAGGTGGAGGATTACAACTGCCATCTTCAACTACTGACATAGAGCAGAACCACCAGGGACAGGATGAATGCAAGGGTTGGAGCAAGAGAAACGCTGATTGGGAAAAGAGAAGCAGTAGGTAAAATTGAATGTTTCTATTTTTCCCAGAAATGTCAGAATTTCCATTTTGGGGGATTTTTGAAACTTGCCCAGACAAGGTCCCAAGCAAGCTGCTACGTCTGTGGAGTCCTGCTGCCACGAGCAGAGGGTTGAACTAGATCATCCCTAAAGGTCCTCCCCAACCTAAATCAATCTGAGTGTGTCTAGCGGCATTTCTAAGTCGTAACAACGACCTGGTTCTCCACTTGGAGTGTCAGGTTTGCCCTTTTGATTTCAAAAAGAAAGAGAAATAAAAAATTAAACCTCATTTCCCCCCCCCTAGGTTTTGCAGGAGAGTTAGGAAAGATGATGCTCGTGTGGGAGAGTGCTTCTGCATCAGATACAGGAGCCAGTCGAGCACCACTCGTGCTCAGCAAGCCCAAGTGCTGAGAGTATGGTAAAAAAAAAGAAGCACTTTGGACATTTTGTACGTTGCTTTTCTTAAAGCTAATGAAAATAGCATGGATTTTCCTAGTTTTGGTTTTTAAGAATGACTATTAACCTGGTTAGCATGATAAACATCTAGTTTAGAGATCATGAGATTAAAAGTGGCACCGATTCCCTGCTTTCCTCAAAGTGCACGAAAACAAATAAAACTGGAAAAAAAAACAAACCCATGTTTTGCCCCAGTGGTCAGTGCAAGGAAGGAAAACTACTGGAGATACGAGGACAAACCTATTAATTTAGAATTTTGCCTGTTTCTTTCAGAAAGGGCATTAAAACAATGTTGTGGATGCTGCCTGGCTTCGCTGCTTATCCGTGTCCGAAAGGTTTCTGTGTGAAAAGCCTCGTTTCTTTTTCAGGTTTGAAGTTTCTGACGTCCAGGAAGGAAACCCCAATCCTTCCATTATTTAGAAAGGGAAACGTTAACAGCGGTTGGAACCGCTCTTTCAGCAAATGAAGTGAATATTCATCTTCCTGAGAAACACTTCTCTTTAAGAAAATGTATGAGATTCTGTCACCGGCTGTTTAATAATTCCAGAAGTTGAGTGATTCACGCCAGAGCTGGAGAGGGCAGCGTTTGCCTGCCATCTGTCCCAGCTAACCTCCCAGTCCCACCTATGAACGTGGAGGACTCTCAGCTTCCCTGATTAATGGCATCTATCATTTTCTTCGGAAGGCAGAGCAATTAATCTCGTCCCGTCCCATGAGTCTACTGCGGTAATAGGTTTGGGGGGAAGAAGCAGCTGGTAAAGTCCTTTTGGAAATAACCCCTTTTTCATCCTTTTTATCTCTTTTTTTTCCTT
>VZTM01021591.1:62546-125247 GCA_013400555.1 Jacana jacana
GGGGTACCGGGGGGTGGGGGGGGAGGCGCGGAGCCTCCGCCCTGCTCCGCCCCGACCCGCCGCAGGAGGGAGGTGCCGCAGCGTCCCGGTGCGCGGAGAGGAGCGGAGCGGCCGCGGTGAGTAAGTGAGTGAGTGAGTGCGGGCGGGCGCGTTGTTCCCCAGGGCAGCCCACCCAACGCGGGGGACAGTATCTGCGGCGAGATGCGCGGAGCTACTGCGGGGAATGCGCGGGGTGGGAAGGAAGTTGCGGGGTGACCGGGCTCTCACCTGCGCCGTCCCCGCTCCGCACTCGTCCGCTCCCCGCCGCTCGCTTGGGTTTAACTGGGACTTTTCCCCCTCCCCGCAAGCCCTGGGCAGAAGCGCGGATCCCCCGGGGCTGGGTTGTGGAGGAGTCGGGAGTTGGCTAGTCCTGAGAGTCGGTGGCGAGTGTTCGCCCCGTGGAGCCGCAAAGGCGGTGGGTTGTCCGGCCGCGGCTTTTCGCAGCTCTTGGGCAGAGTTTAACGATCGTAGAAGCTTGGCTGCGGTTACGCTCCCGCGGAAGGGAAAGCAAAACAGCGTGACGTGGGAGTCGCGTCTATAAAAAGCAAAGAATAGGCTGGGTGCGAAGAAGGGAAGGTTTGCCGGGCTCTGCCGGGCTTTCCCGAACCGAGACGCCGGGTCGGGGGTGGAACTTGTCAAGTTGCTTTGTGAAAACAAATAATTGCTGTCTCTGAAAGATATTAGAGAAAAAAAACAACCACCAAAACCAACCCCAAACCAAACCCAAAACTACCCCAAACCAACCCAAACTCATCTGTCAGGTTACTTCGTGTGTTGCGGTTTCTCCCTGAAGGTCAGAGCCCCGTTAGGTGGCTGAAAGGGCCTTCTGGTCCAGGGGTGGTGAAGCTGGTGGTGAAAAGAGGGGTGAAGGAGGCATGTGAAAAGAGAGGAGAAAAGAAAAAAAAGGGGCTGGGGAAAGGCTTGTTTCCAACACCCTGAGGGTTCTCCTGGAGCACTCTGTGGTTGAGAGCTCCCCTGGAGAACTCACTCTGGGGTGGTTTTGGCTAGTCAGAGGATGATCAGACAGGACACACTCCAAAAAAACAACTGAAAGGAAAAAGTGTGATTAAATGTATGTCTATTTACATATATCTCAATCACTCTTGCAGTAAATGCAGTTGGCATGAAGTTGAATTGAAGGTGGTGGTGTTTTCTTCCAGTTGGCTGGCTAGAAGTGAATGGCTGGCATTGTGGAAACCAAACATGGTAGTTCTGGGTGGTGTGGGCTACTCAGTGTGTATGGGTGGCATTGTGGCAACCAAACATGGTAGTTCTGGGTGGTGTGGGCTACTCAGTGTGTATGGCTGGCATTGTGGAAACCAAACTTCGTAGTTCTGGGTGGTGTAGGCTACTCAGTGTGAATGGCTGAGGCTGGGGTGCCTGATTCAGAGTGGAAATTCTCCTCTGGCTGCAAGCACTAATTTCTGAATCAGCCCCAGGTGTGATGGAGCTGCACAGATGAAACCTGGTTTATCAGGCTCCTGCACTTCCTTAAAGCCTCAGCTTCTAAAAAAAATAATCACCAGGTTATCCTTTAGTTTTAATGTTTGTAGGATGGCATATTGAAGTTATTTGCCACTTAACATAGAGGTCACAGGAACCTCCTCTGTCGTGTCCTAATTTTAGTCCTCTTTTCCCAAAGCTCCTACTGAGAAAGCCTTCTGGGTTTTTGGTTTTGGTTGGTTTTTGGGTGTTTTTTTTCCTTTTTTTTCCCCCTGACAGATTTCTTGAGGGGCACCTGGAACACAGCAGGGAACGGCTGTTACAAAAGTAGCTCGAGAAGAGCATGCTGTGCTTTGGGAGCAGGTGACTTTGTGGTTTCTTTTAGGTACGTGTTGTCCATGATGTGTTGGCTTTTTTCCGGAACGCCGTGGTTTCTCTAAAGGTCATTGGTGTTCTGTTAGATATTCATTTCAGTCTGGTTTTGAGTCAGGAGCCATGTGACTGGTCAGTTTGTTTGAGACCTGTTCTGATCGCTGAGATTTAGCAGGACTGGAGTGGTGTTCCTTCTTCTTACCCGAATTCATCAGAAGTTTCTTGGGGTTTATGGCAGGAATGGAAGTTTTCTGGTGGGATGGAACTTGCTCTGCTTTGCTCAGATTTTTTCCCCTTGGAATGGATTGAGGCTCAGTTAGTTATTTTCAGTGACTTGTCTTTGAAAACAAAGGATTTTAGGGCATCTTTAGCAACTCTCACTTTATTCCTGGTGCTTTATAATTCTTTTCTATTGGGCAGTCCAACATCCCAGAAATTCCAGCTCCTTTAAACCCACGTGAGAGTAATGAAGTTTTTATTCACATCCTATTAAAACATTAATGTGGTCAGAGGAGATGGAGGTAATTTTAACTATTAGTTTGCCCTCGATACTAAAAGTCTTACTGAATGAACAAATTCCTCTGAAGTAGCTGAGTCCCATCTTTCCCGTCCTTCGTATTCCTTTGGGTGTAAGCTGGGTGAAACTCCTGGTCACTTCTCTCTCCCCAACTCCTTACATTCTAGGAACGATTGAAGGAGTTGGGATTGTTTAGTTTGAGGAAGAGGAGGCTGAGGGGAGACCTCATCACTCTCTACAACTGCTTGAAAGGGCATTGCAGAGAGGTTGGTGCTGGTCTCTTCTCACGGGCAATGAGCGATAGAAGGAGAGGGAATGGCTGCAAGCTGCAGCAGGGGAGGGTTAGGCTGGACATTAGGAAAAAATTCTTCCCAGCAAGAGTGGTCAGAGCCTGGAATGGGCTGCCCAGGGAGGGGGTGGAGTCCCCATCCCTGACTGTGTTTCAGAGTAGATTGGATGTGGTGTTGAGGGATCTGGTGTAGGGGAGAACTTGTAGAGTGGGGCTGATGGTTGGACTTGATGATCCCAAGGGTCACTTCCAACCTAAATGATTCTATGATTCTAAAGTTGCAAGTCACTGCTTTATTGCAATTAATCCATAGTTAATCAAAGTGTACAACGTCTACTCAGAATGGAACCAGAAAGAGAACTGCATGAAATTTATTCTTATCCGTAGCCTTTTCCACCTCCATGTCTTTAGATTGAGAAGACACTGTCTGGAAGACAGGAGGGGTATCTTGGGACTTGTTTATTTAAGAACATGAGGGAAAAAAAACAAAACAACTTGCTTCCTCACTAATTTTCTCAGGCGACTTCAACCTGCTGGGGTTTGAAACCGGGATGACATTTGTGGGGAAGGAGATGCAGGAACAGATGAGCTAGACTGCTAACATGCACACACACCACAGGTATCCATCTTCTGGATTGTTCTCATGTAGAAGTTGCTCTTTCTTCCAGAAGTGAAACTATTCATGAGCTAAATATATCAAACATCTTTGAGCTGTTAGTTTAACTTGTTATAAGCAGAGAGTGCTGGTGTGTGTCAGACCTGTGTCTTCTCCTGAAACTGCCACATGCAAGGAAAAGATCCAAATTATCCAAGAAGTGGTTCTCAAGTATTTCCCTTTGCAGACTACTAACAATTTTCTAGTGGAAATCAACTTTTCCATTTAGATCTTACTTGTCAGTAGGACTGTTTTTCTTAGTTATGTGTTTTAGACCTCTTGGAGGTCATCTGGATACCAGGGGCTGAAATTTACTCTTATAAAATTGGAGAAGCCACTCTTAACTTTCCGAGGGTTGCGTGTGAACGTATAGCAGCTTGTTTGGAGTTTATGAATGAGAAACCAATCTCTCTGCCCCCCCCATTGTGTATTTGGCAAAAAAAAAAAGGTCAATGTTGCAAGTTGAAGTTGAGGCTTTGGAATGTTGATGTAGTTTATTACTCCTCATGTTGGTAACCTGTAGAAGATCTGCTCTGTAATAGAAACTTAAGGCAATGATTTGGAAATACTGAAAATATTCCCCTGGACTGCTGAGGTACTAGAACAATGGAAAAAGCAAAATATAACCTTATAATGCCTGAGGGCTTGGAAAGAGCTAATAAAATATTAACATCCTCTCACAAGAATGATGAGACAAAATGTTCTGATTGCTCATTTTCAAGACGAATTAACTGCAACTGGACCGGGTGTTGAGGAGAGAAAGCAGCACGGCCTGAATGTGTAGCCAGCCCGGTGTGTCACAGAGGTAAGGGAGATCCTGGTTTGTGTGACCCAGTGACATCCCAAGCAGGGTATGGACTCCACGTGCCAATTCAGGGGATCAGCACAAGGGAAGCAGATGATACTCAGCCGTTGCCAGCAATGTGTTTTATCTACTACCGCTGAATAAACTTCTGCAGAAGTTTGGAGAATGTCTGTGTGTGTGTCCCCCCATTAGAGGCAAGTGGGTTCTGAAACGTCCAGTGGCAGCAGAGAAGGGTGGGGAAATACTGCAGAATTTCTGAGATGGGGTTTGTTTATTTTCCAGAAGGGGTTATAGGCTTAGCAGCGGTGTGAGCCCGGGGAAATGGTCCCGTTTAGCTTCTGTCAAAGCTCTAAATGTCACACCACGTACCGTGCCGATCCAGTTCCCCTTCAGCCCGTTTGAAACGGAGCTTCAGAAACCCTTTGTTCTCTTTTGGCTCCTGCCAACGTTTAACTCCTCTCAAGTGACTTCTCCTCTTCTACGTCAGGTTTAAGCTGCTTGCCTGTGCCTTAGCAGGCTAAAGCCGCATTGTGTGCAGCCTCTCTCTCTATTCTTGCTGCTTCTGCTGTTCCTCCAGCAGCCCTCTGGGCTGCCTCAACTGGGAGATTAGTCTCTCCATCGTTCTCCTTCCTCACTTTCAGTTTAGGACTGGCTCCCTCTCTTGTAGTACCTGATACACTCTTACACGTTCCCCCTGAAAACACGTAATGTTCAAAGTGTTTTGCCATCGTAGCCCTTCATGTAAATGGAGTATGAAAAAAACAGACAGTGCGGATGTTTTTAGATGTTCTTTCACCCTAAAATGTCAAGGGCAGCAAGGAAAGGGTCCACAGTAGTTTGTGGAGCTGCAACTCTGCTAATGATGACAGAGAATTTTGGAAGAATAGGAAAGAAGTGCAGAAGAGCTTCTAATCTGGGGAATCTCGTTCTTTTCTGTCTCTCTCTCCTTCTGAGCAGTGCATAAGAAAATGTCATTTTGCTTTTGTGCAGCATCTTCAGTGGAACTACTTGCATTTCAGGTGAGAGCACAGGCTTCTCTTTAGCTCTCAGTTGTTCCTTAGACAACCAACTGACCAATTCTTTTGGATTGGTCCGTCAGCAGCCACCGTAGAGGACATGCTGTGTTCTTTCTGGTTAAAATCAGGATGACAAAGTTTGGGAAATGCCATTCTGTCACTTGGCAGATACTTAGGTAGCCTCTATGCTGTGGGACTACTTGTTTGTCCATCAGGGTAGGAAGAAGTTCACTTCTAGTCCTGGAATCCTGGGCTACATGGGAAGGAGCATTGCCAGAAGGTCAAGGAAGGTCATTCTCCCCCTCTCTACTGGTGAGGCCACAACTGGAATACTGCATCCAGTGCTGGGCTCCCCAGTTCCAGAGAGACAGGGAACTGTTGGACAGAGTCCAGTGCAGGGCAACAAAGATGATAGAGGGACTGGAGCATCTCCCTGATGAAGAAAGGCTGAGAGCTGGGACTCTTCAGCCTGGAGAAGAGAAGGCTGAGGGGACACCTTATTAATGCTCACCAGTATCTGAAGGGTGGGCTAAAGGAGGATGGAGCTGGACTCTTTTCAGTGGTTTCCAGTGACAGGACGAGGGGCAATGGGCACAGGCTGGAACACAGGAAGTTCCGTTCAAATGTGAGGAGAAACTTCTCTGGGGTGAGGGTGGCAGAGCCCTGGCAGAGGCTGCCAAGGGAGGGTGTGGAGTCCCCTTCTCTGGAGACCTTCAAGTCCTGCCTGGATGTCAACCTGAGCGATGTGCTCTGGGCAACCCTGCTTGAGCAAGGGAGTTGGATGGGATGATCTCTAGAGGTTCCTTCCAACTCTGCCAATTCCCACGTCTAAAATACAATTTTATTTAGTAGAAAGGTGCTTTAAATGGATAAATTTGAATGTCACAGATTCCAAATGGAGCAGGGTGAACGATACCAGCGCCCCTCTTTCCACTAGAACATTAGATCAACAGTGGTATGGAAGTGGAAATCCAAAAGGCATCAGACAGATGGCTGAGTATGGAGGATGGCCATCTTCACTCTGGCCAGCGTGGGAAGAGCTAAGAGACACGTTTAAGCCAGATAGTTTTTTGGAGATATCTCACTGTGTTTATGAAATTATTCTTCTTGATGTTTTTTTATGGCTTCACTCTTGATTGCATCCACTTTATTGGTTTATTTATTTATTTATTTATTTATTAAGCAACTTCTCCTCCTGTCTGATCACTAATCACTTTATTCTGTCAGCTCCTGTGTCTTTTACTATTTGCATCCCAAGAGCTAAGGCAATAACATTTTTAAGCAAATGCTCTTGATGTGTCAAACTTCTAAGTCCATAAGGTCTATCAGTATTGTGTTTAAGTGTCTGTGGATCATTTACAAACACTGAGTGTTATGAATGGTATTATATTGGTTTTTATTATGTTAAAGTTCTGGAAAGTAATTTCCTGGAGTGTTTAATATCAATTTTGCTTAAGAAAATTTCAGCTAGGTATTAAAATTATTTAATTTAGGCTAAATTGCCTAGGGGAGAGAATAAACACATGATTATTGCCTCAAAGAATTTACAATATGGGGTCGTTACTGTGCCACTATGCAAAGAGTAGATGGTGGTATCTATCTGAAATGCAGATAGTTCTATTGAAATCTGTAATGTCACAGGGAGGCAAAATTACATACTGCTTAAAAAAAGGAAATTGCTGTGTTACATGAACTTGCAATTTTTAATTTTAAAATCTGTGTATTTTATCATGTATTTACCAGTATCTATGTTTTTGCTAAACTTAAGCTTTATTTTTGTTTGTTTGAGGAAAGAGAATGAAAGCGATGAGGAACCTACCCCAGATCAGCCAGGAACAATTTTGCCATAATTTTATCACCTACTTTCAAGTAGGTTTAGGGTTTATAGTCTTAATTTGAAATTAACCCATATCATAAAAAAGCTAATCAGAAATACGTATTTTTCAAAACTGCCTTTATATAAACATGCTTCTGGGTGCTGTGATTCTTCTTTTAAAAATGGGCTGGTCAGAGTCCTTTGGGTGAAAACGCTTCTCTTGTTCTGCTTTCGTTGGGACTTAAAGTCTAAATGTAGTATTTTAGACTTGCCCCAGTCTTTCAGTCTTTAAGAGTTCAGTTCTGTCACTGAAGGGGAGATATATCCTCCCATTGACTTTAACACGTGTAAGATTGGATTCTGATGGTCCAGTAACTGTATAAAATGGTGGTGTTTCTCCAATTGGATACATACAAAAAGATTAATCTTACAATAATTGAGGACAGGTCACGACATTTTGAGAAATCCACTAGAGTAACTATGAGATTATGTGAATTATCTGTTGTGTGTAAATCTTCCTAAGGATGATGGATAGAAACCCCAGACAGAAATGGTTGTAACAATGCACCTTCTATGGTCTCTGAAATTAATTTAATAAATGTTTTCGAGATTGACTAATATACATCTAATGACTTTTTGGTTCAGGTCAATGTAAAGTCTAATATATCTTGGAGATTAGTATTGATCAGAGTAAAGCCAAAATCAATCTTGGATTTTGAGGGTCATTACACTTAGAAATGGGATGCAATACAGAAGATACTGCAAATGTTAGGCTGTGGGTGGCTTTTATAGTAATTATGGAAAAAAACCCTTTTACTTAGTAGTTGTACTTACAAAAAACAAGAGACCACCTGGTAAAGGATTAGTGATTTAAATAAGTAATAAATTAAACCACTTACATCTTTCCTTAGTTTGATGGATGATAGCCAACCTTCTTCAAGTCAGTATTAAAGTTCCCGTTTCCTTCAGCGGGAAGGTCCTCCCTGCTTGAATTCATGAGCTGGTCTTGAGGAACAACTATGCTTCTTCAGAAATATAATGGTTTTAGGTGATAAATTGTTTCCTGTCTTGACTCTCTTTCTTAGGTGTTCTGGTCAAATTCAATCTGTGCAGTTGAAGTACAGGCGTAGAGAGGGGAGGGAGGTAAATTAGAATACAATGTACCCTTCCAATATTGCCTTGTAAGCAAAATTGATTTCACTGAAGGTGAACTGGTGCTCCTTGCTAAATAAGAAATGCTTGAAGAGAATGTTTGGGTTTTTTAATAGGTTTTGTTTGTTTTGCCTGGTATAAAGTCTCTGGCCTGGACACTTCATTTAAAAATAACCTGGTGGCAATTTTGAAGATCTCAGCTGAGAGTTTTCAACAGAATTAAGTCTTGGTGAAAACGTGGCTTGACTGGAATTCCTGCTCTGTATAAAGTGAAATAGTGCAATCTGTATTTTATCCAGGATTCCTGTCCAAATGATACCTTGCTATCCCCTCATATTCTCAGGACCTGTTAAAATAAACAAAGGTTGTTCTATTTATCTTCTGCACAAAAGTAATCTTCTGCTGTGACTTTTTCTGCGGTGAGCACTGGATGATCTTTGTGATGAACTGGTATGCTCCCACTGATGGCTGGGATTCTACTTTGGCCTGTCATCTAGCCTTATATACTGAAGCCTCAAAAACTGCAGTCAAGCTGATAGATTATGCATTTGTATTTATGGACAGGTACACGTTTGTCATCTAGATGTGTTTGAATGCAAATGGAAATGTATGTATACCTCCACTTGTGTATCAGACTCAGGGACCCTGTAGCACTGTCCTTGGAGACAAAAGCCTTATATAAATGCAAGCTATTGAAATTGGAAGTGATCTTCAAAGCTGCTCTACAGTTAAATATATTTAACTGTTAATAATGAGCTACATCCCAGATATAGCATTGGGGTGTATTCTGAGAGATCAAAGTTACCAACATTCTCGATAGCAGATCCCAGGCTACGAAAGTCCTTTCCCCTTTCTTATCAGTGGACTTCTGAATTTCTCATAATGGTTATCCTCTCAGAAAATCTGCAGTGTGTATATTAAGAAATTCACCTTATTGGTGCCTGAAATAACACTTAGAACTGTATTAGCAGGAGTTTTTAGAGAGAGGGCTAATGTATGCCACCTTTTGCTGCAGTGAAAATACAGCTTGAGGACTTTTTGCAGGCTAAGAAGAAATAATAATAATCTGATAACTGCTTTTCAGAATAAAATTTTTTAATCATCAGAATAGATGTATTTTTAAAAATGCCTGAGCAAATGTGACTTTTAGTGCAGAAATACCCAAAATATTTGAGTTAGAAAAAGTGACATTTGCAAGATTGTTTTCCGCTTGACATTCCCACGTGGGATAGTGTTTTGGTCAGTTGTACTAATTAGAAGAAGTTTGTCCACAACCATATCCTTAGTGCTTCCCATTCCTCCGTTTCAGATGCTCACAAAAGCAGGTACTAGAATTGAGTGAAAGAGTTGTCATTCTTTACCTTCCCCAAAGAAGGAAGCAGTTCAATATTAGTAATGGTATTATTATATGAGAATAGTGACATATTTTCTCATTTTTGATTATTTTTTTCCAATGGAACTCATGATTAGTGGTCAGACAGAGTAGTGATTTTGCCTGATGTGTGTGAGCACTTATTCACACTTGTTTACTGTAGGCATTGCTAAATAAAGCACAGAAAGAGCTAATCTACCTTGAGTTTGCTAATGAGCCCCCAGTTATGTGTGAGTCCATCTGCTCTTCAGAGCACGGGATTCAAATGCTAATAGGTTTCACATGCAAGACCTTTAATGCAGAAATGTGTTCTGGAAAGCCATGCAGGCACCCCATTCACTTATTTATTTGTGAAGGACCTGCTCCAAATGGGTCAGGCTTGCCCTCTGCAAGGTGACTTTGAGAAGGGTTGGAGAGGGGAGGAAATTTGGACAATGTTTTTGAACGGGGACTTGAGAAGTCAGTCAGGCTGGAGGAAAAGCAAGGGTTTAAAACTTTCTCCGTGCATGGAAATGTTGACTGTTTGGCTGCTGGTTTCACCCTGTTCAAACAGTTCATGTAGTAAATGCGCATCTGAGTCCGGGACTGTTTTATTTTTGCCTGAGAGAGAGTCTTATTCACTCAGGAAAGTTAATTACAGCTTTTATCTGTCTAAGAGCAGAGGAGGCTCAACTTGCATTTAGCTGGGTGCCTATCTAGAAGGATGATGTTGTAAATGAAAAAGTTCTTTGTAATTTTCAATGTTTTGTCACTTTTCAGTGCTGGAATTGAGTACTTTTGAAGTTAAATGCTTTCAAAATCTGAAGGTTCTTCATGTATAGGTTCTTCTCTTCCCTCTGAACTTCTCCAACCCTTTCACGATCCTCTAGATCTTATTTGCTAAGCTCTCTGCATCAGAGGATGGATCAAAAGGGAGGCTGATGCTTGAGATTTTTGCCACTGCCTGACACTAGTGTTTCGTTGTAATTCAATATTGTACCTGTTCATCTAGTCGGGCTTAGCAAGTTTCCTGTGGGCATGGACAAGGTCCACTTTAAAAATGAGGAAAATGGGTGCAGAAATCCTCTAGGACACAGAAAGTGATGGTGTTGACCTGATCCACAAGTATCAAAGATGGTGGAAACACTTGCATTGGATGGGGTTCTCTTGGAACACTTTTACATCCTCTTCAGACCATTAGTTTATTCCATTGCAGTGCTTTCTAGGCAAGCCTCGTCCAAGTAACTGTGATTTTNTTATATACTGAAGCCTCAAAAACTGCAGTCAAGCTGATAGATTATGCATTTGTATTTATGGACAGGTACACGTTTGTCATCTAGATGTGTTTGAATGCAAATGGAAATGTATGTATACCTCCACTTGTGTATCAGACTCAGGGACCCTGTAGCACTGTCCTTGGAGACAAAAGCCTTATATAAATGCAAGCTATTGAAATTGGAAGTGATCTTCAAAGCTGCTCTACAGTTAAATATATTTAACTGTTAATAATGAGCTACATCCCAGATATAGCATTGGGGTGTATTCTGAGAGATCAAAGTTACCAACATTCTCGATAGCAGATCCCAGGCTACGAAAGTCCTTTTCCCTTTCTTATCAGTGGACTTCTGAATTTCTCATAATGGTTATCCTCTCAGAAAATCTGCAGTGTGTATATTAAGAAATTCACCTTATTGGTGCCTGAAATAACACTTAGAACTGTATTAGCAGGAGTTTTTAGAGAGAGGGCTAATGTATGCCACCTTTTGCTGCAGTGAAAATACAGCTTGAGGACTTTTTGCAGGCTAAGAAGAAATAATAATAATCTGATAACTGCTTTTCAGAATAAAATTTTTTAATCATCAGAATAGATGTATTTTTAAAAATGCCTGAGCAAATGTGACTTTTAGTGCAGAAATACCCAAAATATTTGAGTAAGAAAAATTTGCAAGATTGTTTTCCACTTGACATTCCCACGTGGGACAGTGTTTTGGTCAGNGTGGGATAGTGTTTTGGTCAGTTGTACTAATTAGAAGAAGTTTGTCCACAACCATATCCTTAGTGCTTCCCATTCCTCCGTTTCAGATGCTCACAAAAGCAGGTACTAGAATTGAGTGAAAGAGTTGTCATTCTTTACCTTCCCCAAAGAAGGAAGCAGTTCAATATTAGTAATGGTATTATTATATGAGAATAGTGACATATTTTCTCATTTTTGATTATTTTTTTCCAATGGAACTCATGATTAGTGGTCAGACAGAGTAGTGATTTTGCCTGATGTGTGTGAGCACTTATTCACACTTGTTTACTGTAATTGCTAAATAAAGCACAGAAAGAGGCTAATCTACCTATCTAGTTTGCTAATGAGCCCCCAGTTATGTGTGAGTCCATCTGCTCTTCAGAGCACGGGATTCAAATGCTAATAGGTTTCACATGCAAGACCTTTAATGCAGAAATGTGTTCTGGAAAGCCATGCAGGCACCCCATTCACTTATTTATTTGTGAAGGACCTGCTCCAAATGGGTCAGGCTTGCCCTCTGCAAGGTGACTTTGAGAAGGGTTGGAGAGGGGAGGAAATTTGGACAATGTTTTTGAACGGGGACTTGAGAAGTCAGTCAGGCTGGAGGAAAAGCAAGGGTTTAAAACTTTCTCCGTGCATGGAAATGTTGACTGTTTGGCTGCTGGTTTCACCCTGTTCAAACAGTTCATGTAGTAAATGCGCATCTGAGTCCGGGACTGTTTTATTTTTGCCTGAGAGAGAGTCTTATTCACTCAGGAAAGTTAATTACAGCTTTTATCTGTCTAAGAGCAGAGGAGGCTCAACTTGCATTTAGCTGGGTGCCTATCTAGAAGGATGATGTTGTAAATGAAAAAGTTCTTTGTAATTTTCAATGTTTTGTCACTTTTCAGTGCTGGAATTGAGTACTTTTGAAGTTAAATGCTTTCAAAATCTGAAGGTTCTTCATGTATAGGTTCTTCTCTTCCCTCTGAACTTCTCCAACCCTTTCACGATCCTCTAGATCTTATTTGCTAAGCTCTCTGCATCAGAGGATGGATCAGAGGATGGATGCCACTGCCTGACACTAGTGTTTGGTTGTAATTCAATATTGTACCTGTTCATCTAGTCGGGCTTAGCAAGTTTCCTGTGGGCATGGACAAGGTCCACTTTAAAAATGAGGAAAATGGGTGCAGAAATCCTCTAGGACACAGAAAGTGATGGTGTTGACCTGATCCACAAGTATCAAAGATGGTGGAAACACTTGCATTGGATGGGGTTCTCTTGGAACACTTTTACATCCTCTTCAGACCATTAGTTTATTCCATTGCAGTGCTTTCTAGGCAAGCCTCGTCCAAGTAACTGTGATTTTGGGGGTTGTTTGTGGTTTTGTGCTACAGAAGTTTAGTGGTTTTAGCAGTTTTGCCTGCTTCACCGAAGTTTTTAGGAACACTTGGGGTTATCACTTTTTCTTCTGGTTTGGGAAAGAAACAAGGAACTTCTTGGTTCCTTGTCATAGTAGCAATTTTGGTGACCTAGGTGCTTAATCAGCTTGCCAAATTGTTAGAAGCAACCTTATCTGGGGAAAAGAGCAAGTATTTTACACAGTTCTACCCCAATCAGCTTTACACTGTGACTTTGCTGTATCAGAGGAGAAGGCTTGCTCGGGACAAGCCGTGGAATTAAATGCCTCCCATCCGAGTGCCACGATGCTCTGTGTGTGCTTGAGGCAGAACTTGCCATGAAAGTGCTACTGATGAACCAAAGGCCCTTTTCTATTACTTTTTGCTCTGTTTCTTGTGAAATAAAATGCACAAATAATGAAGACTTAACAACGCTTCCTGTGATCATGTAAAAGAGAAATCAGGTTATTGAACTGAAATAATTAGAATCCTTTTGTTGCTTAACTTCTGTGATTTAAAAAAAACAGAAAAAGCTTGTTCTGTATAATCTTGTGGTAAGCCCTGTAAGGAGTTTCCTAGTCATGTAATTGCAGGGTCTGAACCACAATTTAGGGCTGGCAGCCGGTTGCTGTTCGGTGCCTGCGATGTAGGAGGTATGGCTTTGGGTGAAATCGCTTTGTGAAGCATTTTAAAACTTTAGCCTTTGTCATTCTTGTTTGCTCGTTTCTCATGAACAAGGGAGACTTTTTTTTCCTCTCAGAAATATAAATGGCAAAGTATGGTAATGAGTAGAAAATTCCTTCACACACTCTAAAAGAGCATTGCAGCCCCAAGAAGAGCTGAGGTTCTGATTTCAAGCTTCATCAGCCAAAGGATTCCGTTTGGAACAGATTCTGCCTGAGGTCACAGCTGAAAAATTTATTTAACTAATCTTGTTACAAAGCTTTATAGACTTCCAAAATAAATTAATATTTCAAAAAGACATCTGTTAGTAAATAATTAAAATCACTGTTTTTAAGCTAGTAGTCGTTAGTAACCTCTGTAATATTTCTGAAGAACTGTTCTCCAATCGAAAGTAGTGCGTGGCAAGACCACACTAAGAGAGTAAGTTGACATTCTTCAATGTGTCAAACACATTCTTCTACTCGCCTGCTGCCATCAGCTCTCTTAATTGAGTGTATAAGTTTAAATGCTTTTGGTATGTGGGCATGGACACCAGTTTGGATGCTGAAGGATGTAAACAGTCGAAGGGACCAGGCTTGAGGCACGCAGACGTGCTCAGTGTAAGCAGTTCCTCATGAGTACAACATTTGGATAACGATTTAAGGAAAGTTTATTGTTTGAGGTCTTCATTGTGATGAGAAAACTTTCCTCCTTGAAGCTGTTTAGAGAACTCATGGAAAGTTCACCGTGTACCATTAGAAGTAGCTCAGCTGTGAACTTTGGAAAGCGCTGCCGCTTCTGCACGGATTCCTGTCGTGACATCTGGAGACTTTGGGGTTTCTTTGGTGTATACAGACCTTTTGCATTCTCTTGAGGCATGACCTAGACTTAGCTCTAGGTACTTGTTCCCCGGGTCTGCTGGTAGAAACCTGTGCGTGACCATTGAGCGTTTATTTTGCTGTTTGCTCTTTCCTGTTCTCCAGAAGTGCCGTTCTGAGTTGGTGGAAACAAAACCTTTGAGTGGTGTCATCTTAGGCTTAGCTAAAGCTTCAGTTTATGTACAAGTGCAGCTAATGGCATTGCTGTATCCCATATGCTGCACACATTAAAACATGAAAGAAATAACCCAGCAGTAGCCAAAAAAAAATGGGTCTCCCCATCTTAACTTTGACCAGTTCAATAACTTCTAAACAGCTTACTGGATGCACTTTATTTTATTTCTCATTTTCCCTCTGTTTTCCATGCATTACAAAGAAAATTCTTTCCGTTCTGGATACCTTGAAAAAAACCAATGAGCTTACACTGAGAAAAAGTTCAAAATTAAAGGAGATCTTAGTATGTTTGCTGTTTACTGCTGTTCATTGGTTAGATTATTAGCAATAAAGATACATAAAGATTTGACATAAAAATACATACTATACTGAAGTTAGTAAAATGTACCTATTTTTTTGCACTTAGGGGAATGGAAAGGAAATGATAAGAGTTTATCTCTACTGGATCAGAGTAAAGTTGAAAATTTCTCCCTCCTGTTAAAATGATGGCAGCGTTGCAGGAGAGTTCGTTCTGGGGTCACTAAACCTGAGATTTCTACCAAGGTGCTTAAAAATAACATCTGGCATCAGATGTAGTTTCTGATAGTCCTGGATCCAGCTGAACATCACCTGCTATGCAACCCCACCTGCATTATATTTATTTTTATGAAGTTTTAAGTATATAAGGCTCTGCAGTTCTAACCTCTGCTTCAGTGAGGTGGAACTATTGCTGTTTAGAAAGAGTTGACTGTCATTTTGCAAGTTTTGCAAACTAATTGTCTTGGAGACGTTCCCCAACTGGAAAATGTAACCACAACCCAGTCTGTAGAATTCACAGCTTCTGGACTGCACCTGGCTCCTGCTGTTTTATCTTGAGAAGATTTACTCAGAGAAAGGGCAAATATCTTCAGAGGGTTTTATAGGGGTTTTCGTGTTGTTGCTCACTGGTGGCTGCGCACTGGGATGTCCTTCCACGCCATGAGTTTATAAGCGTGTTTAAAACACCTCTCTCGCTCCGTGGTGGCTGTGGGCAGTCTTGTTTGCTGTTTCCCTAATTCTGGAGTGCAACAAAGAGCTTCTCTGTTTGCTGAATAAACTTCACTAAGGAGTTCAGCTGCCTCTGAACAACAGTATTAAGAACAACCGGACCCTCCAAACAAACAGGGGAGGATTCAACCCTTTTTTTTTTTTCAGCTGAAAGCCTATGTTAAGAGAATAAATAAATCAGGAGGAGAACAACGGCCTCCTTATTTAAGCAAGCATTTAAGAATGTGCTTGAAAATCTGGATGTCGCTTTTATAATGTCATTAGATCTGAAGAGGAGACGGACGGGAGGTTGAGCCAGCGTCGCCCAGTCAGCCTTGCAATGCAGTGCTTCCAGCAGGAAGCGATTGCAGATGAGAAGTAGGGTTTGGCTGGGTTTCTTCTGGTGGTTTGGTTTGTATTTTGTGTGTGTTTGTGTGTGTGGTTTGGTTTCCTTTTCTTTTTATTTTCTTTTTTTTTAAGGAATGCTTCTTAAATACTTTGCATTTATTTGCCGTGACCTCCTGGATGATATTGATTATAATTAGTGTTGAACAAGGGTACATTTGTATCTCATTTAAAAAAGAATGAGCTGGAAATCATTACTCGAGCTCATTAAGTAATTGTGCTATGTTTTCATACTGAGAAAAGTTGTTTCTTGTTAGGATAAAAACCAAAGGTTTGCATATTTCCTGAAATGGTCCCATTTATTGGATATGACAACTTTTATCTGACTTTAGTGTGAGGAAGAGGAGGCTGAGGGGAGACCTCATCACTCTCTACAACTACTTGAAAGGACATTGTAGAGAGGTTGGTGCTGGTCTCTTCTCACAGGCAATTAGCAATAGAACGAGAGGGAATGGCTGCAAGCTGCAGCAGGGGAGGGTTAGGCTGGACATAATGAAAGAATTCTTCCCAGAAGGAGTGGTCAGAGCCTAGAATGGGCTGCCCAGGGAGGGGGTTGTGTCCCCATCCCTGACTGTGTTTAAGAGTAGACTGGATGTGGTGTTGAGGGATCTGGTGTAGGGAAGAACCTTGTAGAGTGGGGCAGATGGTTGGACTCGATGCTCCCAAGGGTCTCTTCCAACCAAAATGATTCTATGATTCCAGTTCAAACAGTGATCATAGAATGGTCCAGACTGGAAGGGAACTCTGGGGTCATCTAGTCTGACCTCCCTGCAGTCAGCAGGGACACCCTCAACTAGACCAGGTTGCCCAGGGCCTCCTTGAGCTTCACCTTGAATATCCAGGGAAGGGGCCTCGACCACTTCCCTGAGAAACCTGTTCCAGTGGTCCACCACCCTCAGAGTAAAGGACCTATTCCTAATATCCAATCTAAATCTGCTCTGATCCAGTGTAAATCTGATGGTGAGACTCAGTCTGAAGATTTTTAGTAGCAGTAGTGGTCCATGCAGGTGCTGTCTTGTTTTGATTTAATCTTGCCTGTCATCTGTGAAGACTTGTACCTCTTCATTTGCTGGACTGGTTAATTGGCTTTTGTCTGGGCAGCACAGGATGAACAAAACCTTCTCTTGTAGGCAAACAAAACCAAGAGCCTGAGGGCACTGAGGCTGGTGCCATTTCTTACCACTGGCTTCAGAAGGAGCCAGGCTGAAGCCAGGAATGTTGCACTGTTTTTCTCATGGATGGCATTTTCTCCTGTAGCTCCTTATCTGAATGCAAAATTGCTGTGAAAAGTGGAGAAATTCGTGTGAGATTTTGTTACTCTGCGTGTCCTGGAATCTGAATTATGTGAGAATATTTTTCCCTTGTTGGCATTAGAAATGATCAAAATAAATCAGATGGAGAAATGCAAGTCTTTGAGGGTTTATCAATGTGAGAGAGAATTAAAAAATAAAGCTACGATCAATAATTCAGCGTTTATTAAATTACATTGTACTGAGGCTGCAAGAGGAGGAAGAATCTAGCATTTTAAATTCCATGATAAAAAAGAAAAGAGGAAGTTTCTCTTTTAGTTTTTTTTTTTCTTTAAATTTTATTTCATGGATGGGCTTTTGTCTGTAAGAGGCAGGGTTTTTTCTGCATCATATACTGCATCCCCTGGAACAGGCCTTCTTTGCTGTGCACTGCTGCTGGTTTTAGACTTGCGACTGCAAACACCTTACTGGAAGATAGAGTGTGGCGTTTCCTCGAAGATCCCTTGTGGTCCTCTGTGGCCAAGGTTAACGTCTGCCTTCACTTTAAGCCAACTGGAGTTGTACAACCAAGTTGTACAGAGAGCACCGAGCACTTGTTAAACTCTAGATGAGACCCCAACCATTTCCCATTAGGAGATTGTTCTTGCTACAGGTTTAAGACAAAACAGGATTAAAAACCTGCTGAACTTCAATCCTGTTCTAGCATTTTGTTCTCCTGTGATTAGCTGGCTTCATGTTTTGTGGCAGGTTTGCCAAATTGGTCCATGCCCGGTGTCTGGCAGAGGCTGGTGTTGGGACATTGGTCCCCATTTAGCCCCTTGCTGTGAAAAATGCTTCACTTCCTTGGTTGCTCTTGATTGTAACCTCTTGATTTTTAGCATTTATTTTATTTTATTTCCCCGTTATTTGTGTCATTGCTGGAAGTTTCTGGGGGCAGAAAGTGCCCCCATGAGCTGTGTGTCAGAAAGCCCTGATCTGCTCCAGCGTGGTTCCCTTGTGGCTGCAGGGCAGAGCTGGGAGGTGGGACGGGGACACTTGCTGTGGCTTTAGGAGGCTGAGCAGTGATCAGGCCTGCAGCTCTATTAAGACTTGGGCTCACCTGAGCTGTGCAGGCACATCTCTGACAGCTTTTGCAGTACCAGCTATCATTCACAGGCACTTTGCAGAAACCCAGGAGAGAAACCCTCTTGCTGTGCACCCGAAGGTGAAAAGCGGTGATGTGTGGTCTGGCCATACTGCCCCCACCTGCGGCTGCCTGAGGTGGGGGGGACAGGACCTTTCAGGGCTGCTTGCACCCCTCCTGGCTGGCAGAGGTCTCACTACCATTCAGCTGCCATCCTGTATTCCCCAGGGGCTGTGGCTGGCTCCCTCCTCACTTCACAGAATCATGCAGGTTGGAAGAGACCCTTGGGATCATCGAGTCCAACCGTCAGCCTCACTCTATAAAGTTCTCCCCTACACCAGATCCCTCAACACCCCAGCTAATTGACTCTGAAACACAGTCAGGGATTGGAACTCAACCACTTCCCTGGGCAGCCCATTCCAGGCTCTGACCACTCTTTCTGGGAAGAATTCTTTCTTAATGTCCAGCCCCTCATTATCTCTCTTGTCCAGTTCTGGGCACCTCAGCACAAGAGACTCAAGGTGTGGCCTCCCCAGTGCTGAGTACAGGGGGACAATCACCTCCCTACTTCTGCTGGTCACACTATTTCTGATACAAGTCAGAAAGCCATTGGCCTTCTTGGCCACCTGGCCATATGCTGCCTCATATTCAGCTGCTCGTCAACCAGCACCCCCAGGTCCTTTTCTGCCAGGCAGCTCCAGCCACACTGCCCCAAGCCTGTAGCCATTCGTGGGGTTGGTGTTGCCCTAGTGCAGGACCAGGCAGTTGGTCTTGTTGAAGCTCATACCGTTAGCTTTGGCCCATCGATCCAATCTATCCAAGACTCTCTGCAGAGCTTCCCTGCCCTCATGCTTCATCTCTCAGTGCCTCCAGCATGTCCCCCTGCAGTTCTGTACCGCCTGTGACATGTCATTTCAGTCCAGTAGCATGGACCGTGTCCCTCTGGGGGTCCTGTCAGCAGCGCTGTCCTCGGGATTGTTTTTCGAGATATGGTTATCAGTTTAATTTGCTTAAAACTTGCCAGAAGCAGAAATAGGCCATGAGGTCTCTCTTCCCCGGGAGGAATTTCCACCAGGAGAAATCTGTCACTGAGCATTAGCTCCACGCTGTCACGCTGGGCAGCTAAGAAGAAGAGCAAGTGAGACTGAAATAGTTTGGAAACGGTTTATCTCTCTGTTAAAATTCCACTCGGTTGTTCTGTGGGCTGCCTGTGCTGCTGGGAGATCCAGCTGTTTGTTTTAGGAACTGGGCTGCTCTGGTCAGTGCTTTAAATCCTGAAACCTCAGGTCTGTGACACTTTTGCCTCTGCTGTGGATGGTTCTGGTGTTGCAGGAGATGACGAGTTTCGATGGGCAGTAAGGAGCAAACAAACCCTTTTAGCGTTTGGAGAGCTTTTCCCACAAAGTGGGAAACTGCAGAGTGAATAGATTTAATGTTCCAGGGTGATCTCTCTGACCCTGATGGAGATACAGGCTGCAGCTCAGCTCTTGACGTCGTCTTTAATGATACGATCGGTCTTAATACTCGGGGGTGGGGGGTATGCAAATGTGAGAATATATATAAAAAAAACCCCAGCATGTTTACAAGCTGTATTTCCACTGTATCTAATTCTTTTGACTAGTTTTGGCAGGAGGTAATGTTTGCATTCTTGGACTCTTTAGAGGCACTCTTTTTCTTTGTGCTTTCAAAACATGCTCTGTGCTGACAACAGCCAAGCAGTCCTTGAGCTTCTCCTGGAATCTCTCAAGTTAGCTGGTTTGGAGTCAGAGCTTGTTATATTGGGGGGTTTGTGTGTGTGGGGAGGAGGACAGAGAAGTGGGGAACTGCCTTATTCATAACAAAGAGATTCTATACTAGTCCTAAAGGGCAGATAACTAAGTTCAAACTTGTCTCCCCTTGAGAAATTTTCCTCTAATATTTAGAACCCAGTGAAAATCTGACGGCTAAGCAGATGTTCACACCAAAACGTTAATGCAAATAGCCAGTTATTGCTGTTTGATAGGGGGAAGGCAAGGAGAACAGGATGGATCTGTAAGGCTTGGATTTTTTATTTTTTATGTTTTCCTTTTCAAATCTGTGATAAAATTGATGCCAAGCAGTTTAGGCAGAGCAGCTCAAGCTGCTACCGGATGAATCCCTGTCACTGCTTACAATTAAAACACTTCATCATTAGTGATTATTATAAATTATAGGTAACAGTGACGTCATGTTTACTTCTGGATTGTGGAAGACTGAGAATAGGAAAAAAGCCAAGACCAAAAGGGTGTGTTGCTCTATCTTAAAACTAAAGAAAAACCCTTACCACCAAAAAACCTAATCCATAAGTATTGTTTAGCAGCTCCATGTTTGAAATTCTGTTTATCATTTAATTAGTTCTTTATGTGTTATGGTAGACAGACTTGAAAGGAGAACAAATAAATTCGTTAATAGATTTTTTTATTTTTAATTAACCAAGCTACTCACTTATTAGAATTAGTCAGTGCTAACAACATAGAATCATTCAGGTTAGAAGAGACCCTTGGGATCATCGAGTCCAACCATCAGCCCCGCTCTACAAAGTTCTCCCCTACACCAGATCCCTCAACCCCACATCTCATCGACTCTGAAACACAGTCAGGGATGGGGACTCATCCCCCTCCCTGGGCAGCCCATTCCAGGCTCTGACCACTCTTTCTGTGAAGAATTTTTTCCTAATGTCCAGCCTAAACTTCCCGTGTTGCAGCTTGCAGCCATTCCCTCTTGTTCTAGGAAAAAACCAAACAAACCATAATTATTGGAATTATTGCCTTTTATACAATCACATGCACGTTGACCATTCTATACATTTCCAAAATCGGTGTCGTGATAAGTATAAATCTGTGTGTGGGTCTTCCTGTTTCTTCCTTTCTTTAAAGTAACCATTAGCTTTCTTTTTTTTGGTGTTGAGTACTTTGCCATCCTGTGGAACTTTCCTTTGTTAAGGCAGCATCCAATGCTCAGGGAGCTCTGTGGGCATTTTATGATACTTGGGGATGCAGCTTTCCACTTCCGAAAACTTAAAATATCGCTTCAAATAGTCGCTGTTCAGTAACCTACTTTTTGGATAAATGGAACATCGCTGCTATTGTAAAAGACTGCTACATCATTCTGCTCCCCTGAAATACAGGAGAAAGGGCTTTTGAGCACTTCTGCCTTTTCTCTCCAGGAGGACGTCAGGAGGTACGCAGTTGTTGGCTCCGAACGCATTGCTTGGTAACTGAGGCCTTCCTCTCCGTGGAACTCCTGGAGCATCAGTGGAGCGTGTGAATTTCTGAAAGGTGCTTTCATGCCCAGACAGGCCAGGGGAGTTTCAAGCACAGCCTTAACAATTCTTGCTTTGGCTTCCCTCCTCCCCCCTGCCTCCCTTTTTGTCTGACGAAGATTGAGCCTAATAGATTTTGCTTGTTTGCTTGTTTTATTAAGTGCAAACTGATCTATGATTTAATTTTATCTTTTTTCTTTTTTTTCCCCCTCAAATCTAGCTGTGTTAGTAAATTGAGTTCTGGTAGGAAGGGGAACATGGAAAAAAGCCTAACATTGAAGTGTTGCAGGATCAGCTCTGCAAATTCCCTTTGAGTTGATTAGAGCAGACAGCTCCTGGCCCTGAAATCAGCCCGATTTACAGAAGTCATTTTGGTTGCTAGGAAATGTCACAGCAATACAAATGATTCCTTTAGAAAATAGATCAGCTCATCTCAGTGAAGAGGTGAATTTCTTTGAAACCTACCTCTTATTTAAAAAGGGATAAACTGTTGCAGGTTTATCTGTTCCAGATAAAATCGTATGGATATTTTCATTATCTTATAGACATGTATGGGAATATTTAAGTTGTTTGAGGATGAGTTTTCTTGTAAAATCAAGAGAAGAGAGTGTGCTGTTGATGCAGCAGTTCCTATCAACATTTTTCACCCAAAACTTGCCAAGTCTGAGATGGGGCACTGTGTGGCTTACGATAAATTCTTCCAAAGCAAGACCCAGTCAGGGGCCATCCTGAGGAGGTGTTGGGGTCTGGGCGGGCTGGGGTGTGTGGTCCTTGCTGATGGTGATACCGCTGATGGGAACAGTGTGGGAGGCAGTTGTTCCAGAAGTGAGGTTTCCTGCACAAATTGCCTTGCCTGTCTCCCCACCCTGTTCAGTTGACCCTGGATCCCTGGTGGAACCACTCGGGGACTCTTTGGGCTTTGTACTTTGAAAACAAAAGCCCTTTCTCTCCTAGGTATAAGTGACAAGCTTGGGCAGAGCCTTCAAAAGCGTGTTGTGTTGGACTGTCAGAACGTGTGAGGCTTCTTCCCTTAACAAATGGCAACAACACAGATAAAAGCCTGTACCTGGTGTTTGATAAACACCTTTGAAAGTCTCAGGGAGCCCTCCTGGCACTTGGCTGTATGTTAAATTGTCTTCAGTATAGTCCTTTAACTTAAAAAAAAAATAATAATAAATCCTGTGAGTTTATCAGCAAAGAACCTGAAAATGAAGGAGTGTAAGGATTGGTGAGCAGCCTGTTGGAGCTGAGTGCCAGGGAACGTGGGTGTGATTTAGCATCCTTGCTACCACGGGGAGTTTGAAGAGAAGTGTTATAATTTGATGGTAAAAGGAGTAAGTTGCAAGATGTATCAGAAATCCCCAATCGTTGTGGATATTATTTGTGTTTGACTGACAGTGTGGGAGCGAGTATGTTAGGAGACAGCCTTGTCATTCAAAGGTTTTCTTTTTAGTCTCTTTCACAGTTGTTTTCGTTATAGCACATGAAAGTTGTAGCTGGTGATAAATCATTCATACACCATAAAGCATTTAAGCTGTGTATGTTTCTTCCTGAAATATAAATTGGAGTATAAAATTCATTTTACCCTCTGGCTGATATCACTTCTAAAATTATAGTACTCTGTCCTCACACTGAAATTCTGCTTTCCTTGAGTCTCAAGTTGTCTTCTAAGTAATTAACAGTATTAAAATTACACATTTTTAGTGACTGGCAGCCTTTCAAATTTAGTTAAGTTTAGATTTTGTTATTAAATCCTTTAATATATTAAATTTCTTTCCTTTTTTTGCTTTAATAAAACTGTAAAAAAATCTGGATTGATAAGAAGTCTTTCAGGAATTTTCATAGTTACTATTGTTGAGTCTTATGGTTTCTCATGGCTGCCAAGAAGCTGCATCATAGAATCCTAAAATCATTTAGTTTGGAAAAGACCTGTAAGATCATTGAGCCCAACCATTAACCTCACACTGCCAAGTGCACCACTAAACTGTGTCCCTCAGTGCCACATCTACCTGTCTTTTAAATACCTCCAGGGATGGCGACTCCACCACTTCCCTGGTGAGCCTCTTCCGATGTTTGGCAACACTTTTGGTGAAGAAATTTTCATAATATCCAATCTTGTCATGAGGGGCCCAAAACTGGACACAGTACTTGAGATGGGGCCTCACCAGTGCCCAGTACAGGGAGATTGTCACTTCCCTAGTCCTGCTGGCCATACTATTTCTGGTACGAAGAATGTTGTAACCGAAATATTTTCAATCAAACCTAAGGAAAAGCAAAGGAACTGATTTTTTTTTTTTAGTACTCAGATACTCAGCAAAATGGTTCCTAATAAAGTTTGAATTCCCACGTTGTGGCTGTGATATTGAGCCTGTTTCTTGCAGACTCACAACTGTTAAATGCACATCATCAACAAGAACAGGGCTGCTACTTCAGAAGCAGACACTGCAGCCTGTTTTCAGTATCTTAACTCTTTCCAGGTGAGACTTTTAAGATGTCAATTGTTTTAATACCCAACCTCGTCCAGGCTAAGTTCTTTCAAATGCTTCCAAAGAGGCATTTTACTAAAGCTTCCTCTGTCACTGTCAGCCAGTCAACCATATTACGGTTTCCCTCAAGGTCACAAAGAGGAAGAAGTTGTCTTTTAAGTTTTTTCCAGATTATGACATTCTGCAACAGAGTATTTTGTCTGCTCCAGCACATGCTCGCTCCTGTCTGTGGCTGGAATTCAAGTAAGGAAACTTTTTAAGGAGGAATCTTGAAATTGGGGCATCTTTCTCTATTGTCACTCAGGAGCAACATCATTTTGCAGACCTCATGTATGGCTGAAATTGGGCAGTATAAGTTATATTTTAGTGTTTGTCAACACAGTTTTGCAGAAAGTCCAGTTACTGTCTGTGGAGAATTATTCTTGCATAATAAATGAATTTAGAAACTGTTGTTCAACTACCAAAAAAGTGTTTAATTTGAGTCATTCAAAGTGGGCCACCACAGATGAATTTAATTAGGGCACGCTGTCCCAGAAAAACTCCTGCTTGACATTGAAGATCTGGAACAGAAGTTGTCATTAGAAAACAGCCGACTCCAGGAGAGAAGAGGCAGTAGGTTTTTCAGTTGGGTTAATTAATTAATGAAATTGGTGTGCTTACATTTGTTTGCTTCATGTTTGCTGGCCTTATCGGTTCAAAATATAGCACATTTTGGCCTGAGTAAAACTTTGTTGAAGATGGAAAATTGGGCAATTGTTGAACGTAGTGCTAGCAGCACTGAACCAATATGCATTAGTAATACTGTGTGTTAATTTTGTCCCCGTCCCCTTCCCACTCCTGCTTTATTTTTTAGTAACATGTAGTTGATGGACAGATATTAGGTAGCACAACAGCTCTCCTGCATTGTATTTCATCAGAAAAGTACCATGTCTTCTCTAGTGCCTTACATGTTAGTGTAAGCATCAAGTTTTCAATACCTATGTACTATTGAACTGCAAATACTGCTTTTTATTAATTCTTGTTTCAGAAGATAATTGGATCACGCTGGGACTTCCATGGGGTGTAACTCACTGGAGTTTATTAAAATTCACTGCTCTCCACGCTGTAGCTGGTGAAGTGCTTTCTATAAGACAAGAACAACAAATCAGGCATATCTAATTGAAGCAAAATGCTCGTAGACCTTGTGAGATTCAATCTCATACATGCTGTTTGCCTCGATAGACTCTCGAAACCTAATTGTTTTTGAAAAATTCACATTTCACTGTGCAAATAACTAGGTAGTTAGCTGACCAATTGCCCAGGCAAGTATGAGACTTCAGGCCATGTTATGCAGGTGATGGTAATGAAAGCATCTTGTTAGTTTATAGTTTAACATCCTGATCGATCAAATGTTTTCTTGGTCCCTGGTGCCAATCTATATTTATCAAAGAGTGAGACTAAATTGTAATTTTTCTTGTCATTAACAATAGAAGCAGAAGCATGTGGTGGAATATTTCTGCCAGAACATCGATAACAGCATAAATTTCACTCAGCTTTTATGAATTCTCAAAATATATCGCGTGGAACTAAGTATGGCCAAAAAGGGAGATGCTCCTGTCTTACTGCCCTGCTGGGAAAGTGTTATATCCTAAGCCTGTGTTTTGTTATTTAATAATGTGTCTGAGCTGAAAATATTAGCCAGGTGTGCTTTTAGCCTTGAGAATTGCTTTTCTGTGTCTGTCTGCAGCAGCGGGGGGGATGCCCTTGGCGCCACGTGTTGCTGCCGGACACCCCCCAGGGACAGGACTGATGGTATGGGTGATGCTCAGGGAGTTTTTGCAGCAGAAACGGGTCTGAAATAACACTGAAGAGTATTGAAATTTCTGCAAATCTTGTCCATCTGCTGCCATGTGGGGTTTTTTTCCGACCCCTTCTTAAATATTTTATGCCAGAGGCACTGCCAGTGGTGCTGATGGGCTTGACCTTGGCCGGCAGCAGGTCCATCTTGGAGCCCTCTGGTGTTGGCTCTGTTGGACCTGGGGGAAGCTTCTGGCAGCTTCTCACAGAATCCACCCCTTCAATCCCCTGCTTCTAAAAAAAACCTTGCCACACAAACCCTCTACAGTGTATTAGGTGTCCTTCTCATACTTCAGAAGGGCTTTTGCTGTGAAGCCCAGACACACCATCTATTTCCACTGAAGGGTTGGGGTTTTTTAATTTATTTTCCTCTGTAGTAGCCAATCAAAGTGACACGAGGCAGGGTTTTGCCCTTATTTATACCCTGTCTGGGCTCACTCAGCTCCAGGAATCACAGGAGGCCATTCTAGACCTTAAAAAAGGAATGTCCTTGCAATGTCTTTCTTACGTCATTCTGCTTTTGGCAGTGCAAACCCGCACAGAGTGTCACAGTTGTTGTTTGGCCTGAGCACAGATCAGAGGGTGCTGCCCCAACGTCTGGCAACTTCAACAGTCCTTTCTTTTAATAGAACAATAGAACCAAACGACCCTGGATCATCAGTTTGTCATCATTGTTTTATTTCCCGCGTCCCACATGACCCAGCTTCCAGATGTGCATCAAACTTGTGCGACCTGCTGCTGATTCTAGAAGGGTTTCAGGTTTTACTTACTTTCATGTAATGGTGCTTGGGATTAAGTGCTGTTAGGCTTGAAAAAAGGTAATAAATTTCCAGCACAGTGAAGCACAATGATGATGATTAAATTCATGTTCTTTGTTGCTGATGGATTTTTCTTTTTTTTCTGTGTTTTTTTGTTTCTTGGTTTGTTTGTTTTGTTTGAGCAATGTCAGTCAATAGACAGGGCATTTCAATACACAACCCTTCAAACAGAAAACTTAATGCCAAAATGGCATTATGGAAGGAAGGATGAAAGAATATGGGAAAAGCAAAGCCAGTTTGTGGTAAAAGCAATGTATATGTTTATTGGCCACTTATTTAAATAAGTTTGGGTTTTTTCTAGGAGTGATTTATGGAGTAGCTACATCTTTGGGTTTTCTTTTTTTTATTTTTTTGGTGCATGGGAAGGACAAAAGTTTGGGAAAAGGAAGAGGGAATTGTTTTTTGTATGTATGCAGTCAGTTACAAAACATGAAAAAGTCTGCACCGTCTGGGATTTCAAAGTCACGTTTCTGCTTTTCCTTGTTTAACTTTTGTCTTCTTTTTCTTTTTTTTTCTTCTCTTCAAGAAAACAGGAATTTGATGTATTTGGAAGGAATTTCTCTGCCTAGCACTGTTTTAGGCTGGACTTCAGTACCTCACATGCGAAACACAAATGCATTTAATTGGAACCGTGCATGGAAAATATTTATAGATCATAATTCTTTCTGTCTTAGCATTGGTTGATTCTTTTTTGACTTTCCAGTACTACATCCCTTTTTGCTTCTTCAGTCTTAAATGTTCCTCCAGCTTCTGCCAGATTCCTGCGCTCTCGGAGCTCTGGGAGGCTTTCATGTTGCTCAGATGGCTTCATGTAACTTGTGTATTTCTGCCATTTCCAGGCATAGCCCTTGGTCCTTTGCAGATTATTGCTTTTTCTTCTTAATGTTGGATTTACATGGGAAGCCTGCTAAAGGGTGCTTAGATGAACTTAATTGACCTTGACATTTCCCTGCCCACTGAGATCTCTCCAGTTTTCTTTCTATCTGCATCTCTGTTTATACCTCCTATCACGTATTCTTTTTAGCCTATTGTTATTCCCTTTACAGGCAAATTTACTTAGTTATTTCAATTTCAGTGTTTTAAAATGCATTTTTCCTCTGGAGATAAGTGATTGTGGCCCACTTCTGTTGAAGAGACTAAGCCATCTAATAGTCTTGTGTGTCTGAAATCAGTCGTTCTCAGTAACTGCTTACAACAGTTTAAAAAATGTGATTTAACCTGTTGTGCTTCATCACTGGTTTTAGGCTTAATGTTCCTTCCCATCTAAATCTTCAGATGTGTTGGTATTCATTGTTATCAGGTTTAGCTGGCTAGGTTAAGACCATTTTTGCCAGCTTACAAGGATATATTTAGTTTATCTTTACTAATCTTAAGTCCCTTTTCTCTTCGGGTCTCCAGACATTGTGATGTTTATCCTATGTTCTTGCTTTCTTAAGTTAGCAGAGTTATCAGCAAATCAAAAAAGTGTCTGCAGGCCCATCCTGAAAACCCGTGCAGCAATGACACTCTTTTCCCAGAACCACCCTGAGAAGCTGTAGGGAACTATGTATCTCCCTGCCTTAATCCATTATTAAGATCAAATGGGGCAAGGACTTCACTCAGTGTTAGTGCTCTTACTTTTTGAACCAGAAACACTCTGTTGTGTCACCATAATAATTTTATAAGGGCTTCCTTACTGATTGTAGCCCAGAGGCCACCTCATGCTATGCAATGATTATGTGATGTCTTTAAATCTGCTGTGTACTCTGATCCTATTTCTTTTATCTCTCCTTCACTCTCAGCGATGTGATTTGAAATATTTGAAGCACTGTGGACCTATCTTCACTCAAAACTAATTAGATGGGAAAGTTATTAACGTCGTTAATAGCCTAGGATTTTGAAAAGAATATGGTGGACCACTGGAACAAGCTGCCCAGGGAGGTGGTGGTTAAGGCCCCTTCCCTGGAAATATTCAAGGGGAGGCTGGAGAAGGCCCTGGGCAACCTGGTCTAGTTGGGGGTGTCCCTGCTGACTGCGGGGAAGTGGGAATAGATGACTCTAGAGGTCCCTTCTGGCCTGGACCATTCTATGAGTCTATGGTGCTGCAGTGCAAATTTGTCTTTCCCTTAGGTTTTTACTTTAAATAAATAAAAACAAAACAAAACAAAACAAAACAAAAAAGGTAGGCCAGAGGTTGCTAACACAGTTATGGTTAAACATCACAAAAAGTTTCAAGTCAGTGACCCTTCAGTTTTCAGTGACTTCGTAGGACTAAATGTTGAGTTTGGAAAGCAAGAAAGGTTAAGGTTGCAGCAAAACATACCAGCTTGCAGACAATAGAAAAATAAACCTTAAGCAGGTGAAAAAGGGACTGATCTAGGCTTTCTTCCCTGAATGTTGCTCCTTGGGAAAATCCTATAGACTTACACCTACCAAGTTAGCCCCAGCACAGTGATTCTCCCTGTTCACCCTAGCGATAGCAGAGTGGATTCCTGGGCTGGCAACTCCAGGTGGGAACTCTGCACCACCTCTTTGCTGGTGGGCACTGATGGTCCTTCCTCAAGTCTTGCTTTGTCTGGTGGAATGTTGTATTGGGATCATCACCAGGCAAGACATCTGGGTTAAAAATGTTTATCTAGAAATCTAGGTTTGCAGTAATAGAACCAAGTTATGAAAATATAGAACTACAAGTTATTTTGATATTATACTGAATAGTAATGAATCTCTGTATCAGCTCCAGCATCTTACCTAGCTTTTGAGTTTGGTCAGTGTGACCCAGAATCTTTGGAGAGCTAGGTTTTCTGTTTTTATTTATTTAAAGGAAATCTCTGGAGCAGGCTGCTTGGGAACCTTCACTTTCTCTAACCAGGGACAGCGTGGCTTGATTGTAGCTTTCTTTCAGGATGATCCTTATGCCCAGAGATTATGCCACCAAACATTGTATGATAATACTCCTCCTCATCTTCCTAAAAATATATCTAATGCCGTTCTTGATTAGATTACGCTTTTGGTTTCAGGGTTTAAGGTGCTGTCCCCTTCCTGGGGCCTTCCTAAGGCAGAATGGGTGCATAAATATCACAAGGACTTTCAAAACTTAGGATGTTTGTTGCCCTTTTTTTGTAAGGAGAGATCTGTTTTCCTTTTCTGCATCGTTGGTGCCTGTAGCTGCGTCAGGCGGTGTAAGCTCCACATACGGCTGGAGGAAGCTGCATTGCTAGGAGGAGAGCTCAGGTCTGCCTTATCTCTGGCTTTTAGATAGAATCTGTGTATGATAAAAGGTTAAATCTGAAGATAGTGGGGCTCAGAGAGTGCAGACTTCACTTGATAGTCTTAAAATTTAGAGCAGCCCGTTGTGTGAGTGCTTGGTTTAGATTAGGTCCAGCCTCGGGGAGATATAGATATGTCATTGGGGAGATATAGATATGTCATTAGGGAGATATTTCTCCAGAAATAGGGAGATATAGAAGAAAAGAACAAAAAGTACTTTCTAAGATGCTGGAATATAAATTTCCTGAGAAGAATGCAGGATTAATGTCAGGGGGAATCTTTTCACAGAAGCTTGAAATTTAAACCTCGTCTGCCATAGAACCAGTCATCAATATGGAATCTAAACATCAGTTCTGTGCTTGTGTAGGCTTGTTGTTTTGTTTCTCTGTAGTGGGGATATCCACAGCTGTAAACTGTAATCATATTCACCATAGCTGTAAAGTTTGGGGTGTATTAGTGGTTTTGGTTTTGTTGTTTAGTTGGGTTTGGTTTGGCTTGCCTTGGTTTGGTTTGGTTTTGTTTTTATTGTAAAGAATGCTGAAAAAAGTAAGGAGATCACTGGAGGGAATGACTATTGAATTGTAACTGTCAAAGTCAGAAATCAAATAAACTAACCCAGTTTGGAAACACTTTCTGAATTAATGCTGAACCGTTTCACTGTTCTTAGTTGGACTTGCATGGCTTCAGCACAGTAAGTGCAGGTCAGTCGGGTTCATAAACTTACTCAAGCCCAGTTATCTGATACAATTTTATTTTGGTTTTCTTTTCTGATGGCAATATACTCCAGTATTTCATTCGCTGTCAGGGTAATTGTGGGAAGCAGGGATTACTACACACTTCTCCTGGGCGATTTATAGAACTTACTTAGGCAAGAATGGCACAAATTGAAATCTTCCTTTAGGCATCTCAGTGAGCGGTTCCTTCGATTCTTTGTCTCCCTGGAATGGCAGTGTGGCTTCCCTGAAGTCCAGGCGTCCCCAGCCACCACTGACACCAACTGCAGGGCAAAAGCTAAAGCTGAAGCCAAGAAGTTGACCAGATTGTAGTGCTATCCACGGTGTCTTGCTTGCTCACTAGTAATGCCCAAATCTGAGTATCTGTGAATAGTTTGTTTTAGGTAATAAGAAATATTAATCTGTAAACGAACCTCTGAGATGTGAATAGAATGTGCTTGAATTAATATCAATTACTATTCATTACAGTGCAAATGCAGATAAGGCACCTTAGAGGCAGCTTATGTAGTCAAAATAAGTGAAATAAAAGTAGACAATTTTAATTTACAGATTTAATTTACAAATAGGTAATTAGACACTTCTAAGTTCCATGTAATGTGTTACCGTGATTGCTGGACACAGACATCATCAAGTGCTGTGTTTTTCCTTCCTTCAGCTTTTTTGTGCTGCAGCCTCACAACAATTTTTGTCTCCAATGGCGATTTAAAATATTCAGGTGCCACAGCTCATGCTTAAATTTTATGAGATGTGTTCCAGAGGTAACTTCTTCTCTGGCAGTAAACCCTAGCTGCAAGACTTGCACTCGCTTTAATGAATTCTGTAGTTAAATCCCTGTACGGTGTTTTTAAAATCCACTCTCAGTTTGCAGAGCGCAGTGGATTGGAATATTTTAGTTTAGCACTTAATGAGCACACGTTTCCCAGGTTTCCCAGGTCTTATACTTGCAGTTCAGTGCACAGGAGAACCCTTAAGCCCTCCAGACACAGGTGTCAGTTGAATAAGTAAGAAAAGTGAATATGAAAACTCGGTGGATTTTTCTTCAGCGGGATTTGGAGGGGGCTGCTTGGAAAGGTGATGCTCAGTTTAAGGAGGATTTTGAGGTGACTGTTTTGGTTTTAAAGTGCTATCAGGAAATGTGAATTGAACAACAAAGTGTACCAGAACCTTCACGACATTGACAGAAGGGTGACATGTTGTTTTTTTTAACTTATAAATGCCCTTTGAGATGATAACTTTGCAGCAATCTGCTAATGGCTCTATGATAGCAGAGGCTGCCCTTGGTCTGCTGATAACATTGTTAGGAGAGGCTTCACTAAGCCCTGTCTGTTTGGGGACATACATGTACCTGATTAATGCTAAGCACAGCCACATGTCAACAGTTAACCCTTCGTTATCTCTTTGGTTAGACCTTAAAAAGTTCAAGCAACATAAAAATTATTGTAGGTAACGTTGACTAGAAATCTGTCAAATTCCTTGAATCTAGAAGGAAATGGGATCTAACTACAAATTGAGTAGCGATACCTTCTCAGAACCTTATCTCACAGCAAATTTATTTTAGATATTATTGAGAACATGATTTTTTAGATATGAAAACTAATGTATTTAATTTTTTTGTGTGAGTTCAAGTGACTGATTTTCATGGTCTATAGAACTTGTTTTGATCTTTTTTTTTTTTTTCTTGTGGAATATTCGTGTGAAAATTAATCATGTAAGATGCCTTTATAAGTTCTGTGTAGTAAAGTCTAGTAAGAACAAACTGTTTCTTATTTGTTTCTGTTTGCCATACAATAGCACCAAAATGGAAGCTTGCTTTAATGCCATTAGAATTAATTAACATATATTTGGCAAATATAAATTATGGTCCAAGTCCTTGGAGAATTCCATTCAAATTGCAATGCAGCGAGTGGTATTTTATGGAGGACAGTCTCCAAGGCTTTTCCCATTTGTGTCAATCCCTCAAGTATGATGTCAAAGAATCATTAGGTGAAGTCCCAGGGGAATTGTGCTCTTTCCTGAAGCCAGGCATTCCCGTGGCATCAAAACCAGACACAAAGCAGATGGAGATAGCGATCTGGAGTTGTAATGATGTGAGGAAATGAAAAGCTATGAGAATTGAATATTTCATATCTTCATTCTGGTTAAGTACAGCAAAGGCAGAGGAAAAGGAGAGTTGCAATAAAATGCTCTGTGTAAATGCTGGAACAGAAGTTGGATGATTGGCCTTTTCCTTTGTGTGTGTTGACCCTTAAAGTAATTGGGATGGTGATATTTGGGGGTTGTAAATTTTCACGCTGGTGTCACTCACTGTTTGCCCCTCTGCCAGCTAGAAATGCCTCCAAGTAGTAAAAAAGATGGCAGATCTCATTTTCATATGGAAAAGTATTTCATCCATTTTCTTTAAACAAGTAGGTAGAGGACACAGTGTGTTGTTACTGATAGAAGTGGAATTTCACTGGAGAGTGGTGGGAGTAAAATAATACCACTGTGAAAGTAAGAAATAAAAATGCCCATTCCCTCCCCATGTGAAGAACACACATCATGGACTAAACCTAATTTCTTCCCTCGAATTCCCTAGAATTGTCTAGGTTGGGAGGGACCTTTTTGACATCATCTAGTCCAACCATCAACCTAACTGATAAAAAACAACAACCCATCACTAACCCATGTCACTAAGCACTATGTCAGCCCAGCTTTTAAATACCTCCAGGGATGTATACTTCTCTGGGCATTCCATTCCAAGGCTTAATAACCCTTTCAGTGTAAACATTTTTCCTAGTACCCAATCTGAACCTCCCCTGGTGCAACTTGAGGCCATTTCCTCTTGTCCCGTTGCCTGTGACTTGGGAGAAGAAACCATATAACATAGGATCCCTAGGACCTCCTTTCAGGGAGTTGTAGAGAGTGAGAAGGTCTCTCCTCAGCCTCCTCTGCTCCAGGCTGAACACCCCCAGCTCCCTCAGCCTCTCCTGATAAGGCTTAGTCTCCAGACCCCTCAACAGCTTCGTTTCCCTTCTCTGGACCCACTCCAGCGCCTCAGTGTCTTTTTCGTGTCCAAAACTGGACACAGCCCTTGAGATGGGGCCTCACCAGCACTGAGTAGAGTGGGACAATCACCTCCCGAGTCCTACTCTCCACACTGTTCCTGATACAAGCCAGGGTGATGGTGGCTTTCTTGGCTACCTGGGCACACTGCTGGCTCACGTTCAGCCCACAGTCAACCAACACCCCCAGGTCCTTTTCTTCCAGGCAGCTCCAGCCGCTCTGCTCCCAGCTTGTAGAGCTGCAACTCTACTGCATTTGGGTTGGTGTGACCCAAATGCAAGTCTTTCTGCTTTGCAAAGGATATTTCTTTTTTAAAAATACTGCTGTCATATGAGGTTTGATAGACCTAATTGGCCTTAGGGCTCAAGTCTGAAGCATTTCAGCTTTGAGCTTAGGAAGGGACCAGAATCCGAACTTTGTTTTGTTGATATTTATTTCACAACTATCAAATAGAAAAAGCCATAAAGAGTTACACTTACTGAATGTGAACTGTATCTCATTTGTTAAATGTAAACTCATTTATTTTGAGATGTCAAAAATAGGCAATCCACCCTCTAGCACAGACTATTTTGTATAGTAAGGGCTTGTCAGCATTTTATTATAATTCCATTCTTCAGGCTATACAAATTTGCTTCAAGCTGAAAGCTGAATGTGAAATATCAGCCTCACGATAAACTTGTGTTATAGAACTTGACTGAAATTGGCTTCATTTTAAACAGTTCAGAGGTTCAATCAAACAGAAATGTGTTGCCTTCGACCATTCTCCTGCGTGCGTTACTCAAATTAACTTCTTTCTATATAATCAGCTGTTAGTGGTGCTCGTGTGAAACCCTCGGGGTGTTTCTTTTAAATGACTGTGATTTATCTGGACAAAAAAATGAACATAACATAAACTATTTCCTAATAACATACTAACTAGCATAAACTAGTTCCTAATTGCACCCATAGAGCATGGTCTCAAATTCTCTGAATTAGACCAAATTTAACACTACAAGCTAAAATGGGTAGGAAGGTCTCAAATGAGGTTGGGTATAAACAGTGAATGTTCTCAGTGCAGGCAAATATGGATGCAACCAAAAGAAAAGAGGTCCTGGCCGTGGTCCATCTTCTCATCTGCAACTCTTTCTGCTCTTTTGAGTCCTTCATAAGACAGAAGATCGATCTTATATTAGAATAAGGCCATGGATTTGACTTTTTGTGATTTTAATAATTCTCTCTCAAGATTTAACCTTAATCATTTGGGGTAGTAAGAGCAGACAGGTGACGTCTCGTGTTTATTATTTTCTTTTCAGTAGCTTCAGAGTGAACATAAAATTCTCTTTCAACGTATTTTGGAAAAGTTTTGGCAAGACCTAGCCATGAGTCAGTGCGATGTCCTCTTAAATTAGAACTTTGAGATGGATGTAAGTAATGTGATCAGATGGCATAAATGGAAAAAAGAATGGGAGGAGAAGAGGTTCAGAACAGATCCCTTGCAGCAGTTTTTCACAGAAACAAAAAAACGTGTGGAATGACCTTCCCCTTCCAGACACGATTATGCTATGGAGAGTTAAATATTGGGCTATTCGGGGAAGTTAGAAAGCATTTAAGAAGCATATGGAGGAGAGTAAGCCTTGAAACGAGGGGAAGCCATTAAAATATGCTTATTGTCATGTGTTCTTGGATATACAGAGATATCAATGGTGAATTTCCTATTCCTTGTATGTGGCTTAGATCATCAGGATGCGCTGCCTATCGGTACCCTCTCCTTGGTGAATTACTGGGGGAACTGGTGTGGATAATTTGTTTTAAGTTTTGCCCTCTGACTTTTTATCTCATTTATAGGTTTCTTCTGAATTCCCTGCACGGAAGTTGCCTGTCCCCTGTGGTATTGCTTGATTATGCGGTGGGACGGTGATGTTTGTGAAGTCCATTGCTAGCAGTGAAGAACCTATGTGTGCCGTGGCAGAAAGGTGGGTTAAGTTTCTAATAGTGCTGACTTTAGAGGTGGAGGAATGCCCTGGGGAATGTTTGTTTGTCTCATTCCTATCAACTCTGTGATACTTTCTCCAGAAGACATGAAACACCTTTTAAATTGCTAGCGATTATCTTTGCTTAACGGAGATACAGTTTACAGATAGAGCTACAATGTGCATAAAGCAGTCCTACAGGTAGAGTGGGAAAGAAGATGGGATTCTGGGGTGGGTAAGAGTAAACTCCAGTTTGTCTAAATTAACTAGAGAGAGTTTCAGGTTTATACTTTTTGTTCCGGTTATAAATATAACCGAGTGAAGAAAACTGTCTCTAGGCAATCATAGCTAACTGGCTGGTGTGCACTTAGATTGTCCCAAGTAAAAATTGATTGTGAAACTGCACAGTTCATCATTAAGTGCATCTCGCTGTGAGTAACTTAGTTTTGAGTAAAGCAGTAATCGTGGTTCAGCAGAAGAAGGTTCTTTTCTTCTGTAACTTGCCTGGACGCGTAGTTTGAACATAAATGCTACAGGGACCAAGGTTGGAAAGATAAATTTCTGAGCAGGAGAGGAAACATCTTTTCTCTAAAATAGTATGATTTTTAGTCAGGATGTGATCTGTGGAGACAAAGCCATGAGTTTTTTGTTGATCTAGCATTTTAACAGAGTCAGGGATTTGTCTAAGGTAACAGTTCTGTACTAATGGCACTCCTATGTGCAAAAAACTGTTCAAGTTACTCTTGAGTACTTGATTCTAATTATTTGCTTTTCCGCTGTATGTGAGAGACCTGACCTCACAATAACTTGGACACTTCATTTTCATAATCAGAAGGCTGTCAATAATTAAATATTTCTACAAATGATTTGGTTTTATGTAACGAATAGTGGACAAAAGTGTATGAAAGCTACGGGAATTACGGGAGGAAAAGTCTCTTGGGAGGCAGGTGTAGTTGGATTGTCTACAAACTACTAAAAAAAGTAAATTAAAACCTCTCAAACATTCTTCACACTGTTTTTTTTTGGTATAAACTATATAAAATATGCTTTTTGTGTGATGGCATCACTGCTGCACTATTGACAGGCGGTTGTCCTAACAGGCAGATGTGCTGTCATTCAAAATTCATACCATGTAAAATATTCCAAACATTAAAATACTAGTTTATTGTCCTACATAAATCATACATCTTGCATGCTGTTATGAATATTCTGAAAAATTGCTGTTTTCTATTTTTATTTTTTTTTTTTTTAAATTTTGGAAATAAGAAAAAAAAAACAAAAGTAAGGTGTTAACGGTAGCGATTGCACACGAGCAGCTGAAGGTGGAATAAACCCAGAATGTTCAGGTATTATCATGAGAAAGGAGAGGGAGTGGTAGTCCTTTTGATTGCTATGTTGAATAAAAATAATTGGTTCATTATCATAATTACGTTCTTGTTCGTGATACCAAGGTCGAATGAAACAACAGTAGCAATGGAGGGATGTCATTTTACTGACTCTGGCAGATATTAATTGAGAAAATAAGAGTATGGTGGTATGGAAAAAACCCCAGGTGAATACAGAATCCAGAGGACCTTCCCTGTGCTTCGTATTCCCTACCATCTGTGTTGGGAATTCCAGTTTCGGCCATGGGCTGGGAAAATATGGAAGGTTGAACCTCCTTTTCCATTTCTCTTCTCAAAAATACATGCTTTTTTTTTGAGATAATGCTACAGTGGAATGTCTATATTTTTACTTCTAATTTAAAAGTTTAGCTGTTCTTAACAGAAACATTATGTTCTGAGTTCAAATTCCCATAAGTCTGTACATTATGAAACACTGAATTCTGCTGTATTTATTCTGGTTCTGACAATGTTCCTGAGGTCCTTAATGGGAGTAATTAATGGTTTCAGAAAATAAGCGTTGGCTCTGTCTGTCCCATACCCGAGAAGTCTTTAATAATAAAAGGAACCGTTTATTGTAACCTGTTCAGTGGTATTAATGAAATAGGTTAAAATATCCCAAAATTGTCCACTTCTGGGCCCCTCAGTTCAAGAGGGACAGGAAACTGCTTGAGAGAGTCCAGGGCAGGGCTACCAAGATGATGAAGTGGAGCATCTCCCATATGAGGAAAGACTGAGGGAGCTGGGTCTCTTGAACTTGGAGAAGAGGAGACTGAGGGGGGACCTTATTAATGTTTATAAATATGTAAAGGGTGAGTGTCAGGAGGATGGAGCCAGGCTCTTCTCAGTGGCATCCAACGATAGGATAAGGGGCACTGGGTGTAAGCTGGAACAGAGGAGGTTCCACTTGAATATGAGGAAAAACTTCTTTAGGGTGAGGGTGAGGGAACACTGGCAGGGGCTGCCCAGGGAGGTTGTGGAGTCTCCTTCTTTGGAGACATTCAAAACTCGCCTGGAGGCGTTCCTGTGTGACCTGCTCTGGGTGTTCCTGCTCCGGCAGGGGGATTGGACTGGATGAGCTTTCAAGGTCCCTTCCAATCCCTGATACTCTGTGATTCTGTGATCTGTAGCAACACAACATGGAGAGTATAAAATGAGCTTAACATTGGTTCTAAATCCAATGATTAACTGGACAGAATTAGTGGATGTCAAAGGCATTTTGAGGCCTATTCTACTGGCTCAATTTACCAATAGACAAAAAGTGGTGATAAACGTGTTAAAAGAGCGATGTTGAATAACTGTGTTGTTATTTTACACAGTCCCTGCCAAGGTAGCAGCTAACTATGAAGTGTAAAGCCAAAACTTTACCAACATGAGGAAGTTTTGTTTAGTTTTTCTGCCAAACTGCTGTTGTGGTAGTTCCGTTAGAAAATCTTTCTCTCGGAGTTCTCCATCACCACCTCGTTTTGCTTTATCTAATTACATTTTCTACATGTCCTTGGGTATAGGTTTGCTGAAGGTGACCTTCTTGCCAGAAATGAATTGGACCTGTTTTGCAGTGATTGCAGCACGTACAATTTTCCCATGTTAGGAAAGATTCCAGTTTTTCATTGTGCTGCAGAGCGCAGTGTCTTAAATAGAGTATGAGCCCTTCAGGATTTATGAATCTGTTTGAAGTGGTTATGCTTAATATTTGCTCTTGGGTGTGTTTTTTGGGGTGTTTTTTGTTTGTTTTTATCCTGTGAGTGGGTGGGGGTGTGACAATGAAAGGAAAAAAAAAAAACGTTTTCTTAGACCACCCAGGGAAAAACACAGAAATGACTGAAATAGCTGGACATTGCTGGTAAAACGTGTGTCAGTGCTTGGTGAACATTGTGTCATGTGAAGAGATTTACATTTTGAACTGTCAAAAAGAAAGTGCTTGGGTTCCTGCTGGTAATTAACCCTTGCCCGCTCCTCCCCGTCTTGGGCTCCTCTGGCAGGGTATGTATTCGAGGGGGAGGATCTAACCTGTCTGTTATCCTCTGTAATTGCTCCTGTGGTGGAATGTCTATCTCTGTACCCACCACAGTGGCTGTGGCTTCAGGAGGACAGCATTTCCGAATCGTGGCAGCCACAGCTAGCGTTACAACTCCCAGTTTCGAGTGAAATTGGGTTTTTACTTAAGCTGTGTAGGATTTCTTGGAAACGAGAAGAGAGGGCACCTTGGGGGGGGGCTTGTTGTTGTCTTGATTTATGTTGCTTTGCCTTTTTTCTTTTATTTTAGTCCAGTTTCCCACATTCATTCCCTGTGAGCCTGTGGCAGTCGGTGTTGCCCTTGCTCAGATTTGAGCAGCGTGACTTTTGGCAAAAGCACAATATGTGTTTCTCTCACTGCAAATATCTGTGTGCTACGGGCCCAGCGGCTAACCCCGCTCTCCAGCTTCTCAGTGAAGAAGAGCATCCTCCCATTAATCAGTCTAATCTGTTACTGGCCTTCTCCCATCAAGTCCCGTGCCTTCACCCTGATGACTTTTATTCCTGCTTCTCCTCTGCCTGTCAGGCACCGTGGGACCTGGGAGCCCTTCCAGCTTCCTAGGCATCGTGTTATTTTTTCAGTAGCTGGGAGGAAGAATTACATAGTGATCTGTGGGCATCTCTAGGAGATGCATTTAATGGATGGCCAGGCTGTCAAATATTTGAAAGTGATGTAGGAGGAATGTTTCTTGCCAGTTTGAATAAGTGTCAGAAAGCTGGAATGAGCAGTAAGTGCTGAGGTTCTCAACTTGCCAGGGTGGCACCTGCCTGCCCATGAGAGCTCCAGAACCAGAAATTAAACCATGGCGTGGCTGTGCTTGTACAAATGTCTATAATTTGCCTGCTGTGTCGATGACAGTTTGTAGTTCTTCTTGTAAAATGTTCCCCAATTAACCACTGGTATGTGCCTTTTCATGGGAATTAAAAGGTTTAATTTTTCAGAAAGAAAGGAAGAAATATTTCTCAGCCAACTGGGAGTTGTCAGTGGTGCCCAAAGTCTTTGATATTGTGAATTGGATGTTGAACTGAAATGGAAAGTCAGATCAAGGCTTATAAAAGTTGCATGGTGATTTGGTTTCCTTATGATGGGTGTGACATGCATGTGCCATGCAGCTCTGCTGGATCTTTACTCTGCTACACGTGTGTGTGTGTGCAAATACGCTGCTGGGGCTGAGCCACATTTCCTTGGTCCTCACAGCTTTCATGAGCAGTGCAGTTAAACAGCTCAAGAAGAGTGGTAAAAGATGTTTGGGTTTAGGACAGTATTTTAAACAGTTAAAAGTGTTTTATAGTCCTATACCGTAGCAATGTAAAGAGCTCACTGAGAGAAAACATAACTATTATTAAATGCATCCAGCCAGTGTAATATGTGCACTAATTGTATGCCATTACACCACTCCAGAACTTTCCTCCTATATGCACACCCACGTTGGGTAAGAGGGGAACTTTTAGGATGTTAAGTACTGCCAAATAACTGAAGTCTTGCATCAGAACAGGTGTTGACCATTAGTCCATGCTGTGATAGTGATTTTTCTATTTTCTGCTAGGTACCTTATCTCTGCCCCAAAGTGAAAAGTAGAGATGGTTGGAAACGATCTCAGTCGGTATCATTTCCAGTAAAAGGAGGAAAGTCTTAATGAGGATGACAGAAAGCCTGGTATAGGGTTGTGCCTGCCAGAAACAAGGAACTATTGTAGTGAGATTTCCATTTACATAACTAGGACATTGTTACAACAGCCATAAAAGCAGGACTTCAAGAATCAAGGGAATAGGCAAAATCAGAACTGCTACTTTGCTTCCTTCATCTTTAAATGTAAGATCTTAGTCTTCTAATACACGATAACCTGTCCCACAGGGGAAGGAGCTTCCACACCTGGCACTATTGACACAGCCATGTGTCACAGCAATGTAGAGTTGCCTTTTCAGTAAGAATGGCTCCTAACGAATAAATTGGTACTTCTCAATACTCTGATTCTCACTCTTTATTGCATGCATCCTCTTTGGGGAACATGCTGATGCAATAAGTAACAATTACTTCCCCAGTCTTTCATGGACATATCGTACGGGCTGGCTGAAAAATAGAGCCTTCAAACTCAGAAGCTGTTTCTAAGAATGTGTACTGACTTGCAGACTCTTTCATTAATTAAAACCTTCATCTTTGCTTTCTCAGAAATGTCACAGAATCATAGAATCATTCAGGTTGGAAGAGACCTAGACTCTTGGATCATCGAGTCCAACCATCAGCCCCACTCTACGAAGTTCTCCCCTACACCAGATCCCTCAACACCACATCCTATGTACTCTGAAACACAGTCAGGGATGGGGACTCAACCCCCTCTCTGGGCAGCCCGTTCCAGGCTCTGACAGCTTTTTCTGGGAAGAATTTTTTCCTAATGTCCAGCCTAAAATGGGTCTGGATTAATTGATGACGTGCAACAGTAAAATAAATTTGTTAACTTATTTCCTGTGTAAAAAGCTGAGACTAAGAATGATTTCTGATCCGTTACATTTGCACCACTTTCCGTGTTTAGAATAACATTTCCAGATACAAAGTGACTCAGAAATACCATAAAATGAAAAAAGCTTGGGGGCAAGTTGTGCCATTGGTGAGTGATGATACTTCTATCTGGCATTTCAGTCCGCTTGAATAATACAAAGTTTATGTGATTTATTACCGTACGCTGCTGGAATAGTATCTACGAATACAAATGTTTCAATTAAAAAAGAGAGAGAACTTATTAAATGGAAATGTTAATGTTTTATTAATTTTCCTTCTTGGTTTTATATCCTTTTGCCCTGCAGCTCTAGTGCAGCCGCTCCAAGCGCAGACTCAAACACCGACCTGCTTAATGGGGTAATTAAACACGGTGGAGGAAAGTTACCTAACGGATGCTTCCTCAGTGTGAAATATTTAAGCTACACCAAATAATATATTAAACTGTGGATTGTCTCCTGAGGATGGAAAGACATTGCATACCATTTCCCAAATAGTTCTTTTTCTAAAACTGGATGTAGGGGGGAAAGAAAGAAAGAAAGAAAAAAAGGCTCTTCCTTAGTTCTGCAGATTCTGAATTCTTTTTGTTCCTTTTGCTTGTGTAGGATAATTTAACGTTTTCCCCTGTTACTGACCCAGCTTCCCTATATAGTTATAAAACAATGTACTGAAAGCCCAGCTAGCAGCTGCATTGTCAGGAAGACCATTATGGGAAAATAACCCAACAGTTTTCAGGAAAATAGCTTGGTGTTCAGATCGTGCCCAGGTCTGTACAGCTTTGTGCAGAGCATCCTGAATGTAATGAAGGTTCCAAGGACTTGATGTGCTGGACAGTTTAGTGGGAGAAACAAAACCTGCATATTTACGATGCTCAGAAATCTGCAATTAGGGAGTCCAAGATTGTCATTTTCAAAAGTACAAGCTTTTGAAACTGGACTTTGTCTTTCTAAAACTAGTATGTGAGATTTCTAGGACAAGCTTCCAAAACAGTCAGCTCCCCAAATCATTCCAGTGGTGTGATTGTTTTTATTTAGTAACGAAGTGTGAAAGTCAAGTATAATTAGCAGTATAACCATATTGATAAGGTTATAAATGTATGGAATTTCATACTCATTTGGAAGGAGATTTCTTTGCATTTAAGCTGGCTTTGGTCTTAAGAGAAATCATAAGAGAAATCATAAGAATGGTTAGAGTTGTAAGGGACCTTGGAGGCCTGCCAGTTCCAACCCCCCTGCCCTGAGCAGGGGCACCTCCCACCAGACCAGGTTGCTCCAAGCCCCATCCAGGCTGGCCTTGAACCCCTCCAGGGATGGGGCAGCCACAGCTTCTCTGGGCAACGTGTTCCAATGCCTCACCACCCTCACAGGAAAGAATTTCTTCCTGAGATCTAATCTAAATCTCCCCTCTTTCAGTTTAAAACCATTACCCTATCTTGTCCTGTTGCTCCACTCCCTGACCTAGAGTCCCTCTCTGTGTGTATGGGACATATAAATGTATATGGGACAACCTCATGGATGCTTCAAAGGTATTAAAAGTTTGGAGAAAACGTACAATATATTTGAAATTGGAGTGATGGAGTGGAGTGGACTGTGGGAGTTTTGGATGGTATGTGACACTTTCTCTTTTAGCAGCTGATACCACATCCTTTTAACCAGTTTGTTTCAGTCCTGGAATACCCATGTCAGTGTCACTCATACTCTTTCTCCTCCTTCCAATCCTCAAGTTTACCTCTTTTCTAAGTATTTCTTTCCTGGTTCCTCAAATTAACATTCTAACTGATGAATTTAATTCCCTTCCCTGCCGTTGTGTGCCCGTACGGAGCCAGCATGGGGACCGCGGGGCAGCTCCTCAGGGGCTGCCTCACGTTGAGGACAGCAATTGCTTGCGAGGTCCGTGCTTGGCAGTGGCAGTGCTGCTTCTCGAGCGGGCAGGATCACACCTGCCTAATTAGTTGCACACACAAGGCAGAGTGTAATTGGTTTAATGAAATCTTTGATCAGGGCTCTCCAATTACCGCCTCTGCTGGGAATTGCACGACTTGTGAATTCTTAAAGCCTTTATTATAATTCTAAGTGTTCTTGTCTTGAGTAGGTCAAGAGGTACGGTCTCTGGTGCCAGGCAATCTCTGCTTGCTAAACTTCAATCTCTTCTGGCTTGAAAGAACATCATGATATTCCTTCTTGGGGAATTTATTGTCAATTTCTTTATTTTTTTAAATTGGGGTTATGGTGGGGGTTGGTTTGTTTGATTTGGTTTGGTTTGAGCTAACTTCTTATCATTCACCGTGCCGTAAAAAGAATCCAGGCAAAACAAACCCGAAATCATTACATCAAACATCACCTGGAGGAATGTGCGAAGGTTTAGAATAGCTAGATGAAATTAGTAATAATCAATTAAATTATGGTCTTTCCATGGAAATGGTTAATATCAAGTACAGGCATTACTCCCATAATACTGCATGTTTAAGGCTACAATTTTAGTTGCAAACTTTCTCCGTATGTTACAGAAAGATGCAAAATCTCATCATTTTCTTTATGTGCAATCTCTACTAATTTTATTTTGGTACTCTAGGAAAAATAGAGTGGTGGTTTTCTCTTTCTTTTGGGGATGGTGGGAGTTTGCAAACAATTACTAGGGTTTTTTTTGGTACTGTTGCACTCCTTACTCTGGTACATTTCAGATACATTTCTCCTTTATCTCATAGGGAATTTTATGTTGTATTAGTCAGGAACCCAGAATGCAAGTCTTAATTTCTTAATTAAATAAATAAAAAAGAAAATCTTCCAGATCTTTTATTTGGAGGTATTTATTGCTGACCTAAGCTCATTTACTGAAGCAATTCCTCTGTTAAGACATAATTATTAGATAAGATGTTAAATAAAAAATGATGTGGTTCACGGTCACCACCTGACGATTTTGCTGGGTTTACTTCTTTGCTTATTTTCTTCTGCATTCCTTTTCTGGAGGTTGTCTTAGGGGTTCTTCATGAGCAGAACTAAACTGGTTTTGTAAATCTGTTATAAATATATTACTTCTGATGCATGAAATCTCGTCCCATAGAAGACTGGGAGATACTTGCAGTCTAACAGTAGTGACCCACGGAGACATGTGTGCTCTCGTTAATCCAGAGTAGCCCAGTAGTCTGGTATCATTTCAGCTGGACACCCTTCTTATAACTATGGCACACTGGGATTATATCCAGTTTATGTTCTATTGCACACACGTCCAAAATCTGGTTGGTACATATACTTGTGTTCAACGTATAGATACTTAACGAGTAGTTAAATTTTGACCATTTCAGTCGTGTGCAGGATTGAGTACGGTAGTTAAAACGTTCCAAGAGTGGATTATTTTGGTGTGTGTCTTCTCTGTCCTTTTTTTATTTCTGATTTTTCTCCCTTAGGCGTTGGTGGAGCTGGGTTGCTCTTTGGTGGGGTGGAGGGGTTACCATGTACCTGGCTCGAGCGCTTGCCCTGGGCTGCTGTGAGGTGCTTGTATTTTAGGGCAGATGGTTGGACTCAGTGATCCCAAGGGTCTCTTCCAACCAAAATGATTCTATGATTCTGTTGAGCACTGGTGGGTCCTGGCAACATCCGCCTCTGCACTGGCTGGTTCTTTGTAATAAGCCCTTCCTAAAACCCTTTTGAATCCTTCCTTAAAAAAGCAAAAAAAAAATAATCACATGAAAACACTGTCACTTTGAGTCTACCTTATCGCAGATTGAAAGGTTTTGGGTTTTTATTTCTTTTTGTGTTTCTGTTTCATCTCTGAAATCTGCACCCTTCTCTTCAGGATTGAGTGCTAACACTCCAAAACTTAAAGCAACTTCAACTCTATCAGTCTTCAAATCAACTCAGAATATGATATCTTTTTTCCCCCCACCAAGGATGAAGTACCTTCAGAGTTGCTAATGTGTCCCCTCACCATCGCAGCTGAGCACATATGAAAAAGCCAAAAGTTGTACAGGATACTGTTGAATGCTTAGAGTAATAATAATAAGAGCAACAAACAACAACAATTAACAACAATAATAAATAATAAGTTTCTGCTCGATAGGGCATATTTCTCTATTAAAGTATATTGACTTGACACTTCCTATGTACCTCATCTTTAATTCTTTATTTTAAACATGTCACGTGTACCCTCTAACGTGTTTTAAGGTTGGCTGATAAAGATGAATACAATGAACAGCTGGACTTTGATAAGACACTTGATGATGTCCCTGGTGAAAATCTTTATAGAAGTTTAGCATCCCACATTAGCAATAAAAACCTAAATATGAAGACAAAATCCATCAACTGGATTAAAAAACTAATGGTCACACTGCAAAAAGAACTGACTGGGCTCATTGCTGATTGTGGTGTTTCTGTTGAAATGCCACTGCATTAGGAAACAGATACTTTATATTTTACATAGAAGCCTGAGTTTAAGTTTCAACATCGGCGCCCGTGAAACTTGCAGTCGATAACTTGTTTTTTTTAGAGTCGGAGAACAGAGTAGTCCTGGCAATAATCATCTGGACTGGTTGGCAATGTGGTTTTATGGAGGTGGAGTGTGACTTGGTCGAACCACAGACAAAATGTGGTGCATCTGGAAACAAGAAGTGGAGGGCATGTTTTCAGAAAGATCCCAGTTCCTTGGCTGGGGAAAGCACTGACTCTAGAGAGGACTTCAGGAGTCGGAGCAGACAAAGAAACTCCTCGTGGGCTCTCAGTTTGACAGAGATTAGTTCAGTCTCTGGCTGTGAAATAGTGCAGGAAAGACTGAAAGTCAGCATCTAGTAGAAAGGCTAAAAGACTTGTTCTTTAATCTGTGAAATCGATACTGTGATTGATGCTGATAGTTTAAAAGGGTGCAGAAGAGCAGGAGAAGGTGTAGAAAAATGTCACATAAATATTGCTTGAGGAAACTTTGCAAAACCCCCTGTTCATTTCATTGACAGCCAGCTTAAGTACTATTAGGTATAAGATGCATAAATCCCTTCAGAGGGGGAATAAATATTGGGTGCTAACAATATTTTTTCAAAGTAGGTGTGTTTCTGAAGAATGCATGTTAGAGAATGGATCACATTTAGGGATTTGGAAATTGGGGGAGTTTCAGGTTCAGTAATAACCCAGTGAATTCTTCTGGCCCTGTGAACCCTAGGAACCTGTGAAACCCTAGGGAAACTGGTATTTCGCCTGTTGTCAGAGATGCTGTGTGAGGAGTATGAGTATCCCATTAGAGTCCACCTCCATTGTGGCAGATACATTTTATTGCTATTAGCAAGTTGTAGAGGCTGTTCTGTTCTTTGCACACTCAAATCTCTGCATTGTGCTTCATACTGGAGGTATGGAAGAGGCTCATGATGACTGTGTTAGAAACTATGACATGTTTATGGTCCAAGTTTTGTAACTGTTTTCCATTCCAAAGAAGCAATTGGCTGGAAGGGAAGTGTGTGAGAAGCAGAAGAGCAGGGAATAGACAGGTTTAGGAATGGAAGTGTTAAAGAGCTTTAATTGCCATGTAAATAAATTTCAGAGGGATTTTTATTGTTATTATTACAGAAGGAAGGAATGTACTCCAAATCTAGAAGGGTAGAAAGGAGGACCCTGGGAACTAACGACCTGTCAGCCTCACCTCCATGCCTAGGAATATCGTGGAACAGATCCTTCTAGATGGCATGCTTGGGCACATGGAGGACAGGGAGGTGATTCTGGACAGCCAGCCTTTATTAGGGGCAGGTTCTGCCTAACTAACCTAGTGGCCTTCTATGATAGGGTGACTATGGCGGTAGATAAGGCATGACCTATGGATGTGATCTATTTGGACCTCTGTAAGGCTTTTGACACGGTCCCCCACAACAATCCCCCTCACCAGATTGGAGGGATTTGGATTTGATGGGTGGACTGTTCAGTGCATAAGGAACTGGCTGGATGGTCGCATCCAGAGAGTGGTACTCAATGGTTTGAGGTCCAGATGGAGAGCAGTAACAAGTGATGTCCCTCAAGGGTCTTATAGAAGCCTTCCAGTACCTGAAGGGGCTACAGAAAGGCTGGGGAGGGTCTGTTTACAAAGGCCTGCAGGGACAGAACGAGGGGCAGCGGCTTCAAGCTGGAGAAGAGCAGATTTAGATTGGATATTAGGAATAGGGTCTTTACTCTGAGGGTGGTGGAACACTGGAAAAGGTTGCCCAGGGAGGTGGTTGAGGTCCCTTCCCTGGAGATATTCAAGGGGAGGCTCAAGGAGGCCCTGGACAACCTGGTCTAGTTGAGGGTGTCCCTGCTGACTGCAGGGAGGTCAGACTAGATGACTCTAGAGGTCCCTTCCAAACCGGACCACCCTATGATAAGCCAGAGAACATGAGCTTAATCTAATTTAGGTATCTGTAGTCGAGTGGGTGATATGACACCTCTTCTATATTCAAAGAGTGTTCTGGTATTTTAGAGCAGGATTCATCTGACTGGTTTTAGATGTGCACTCCCAGGCAAGATAAACGACATCTTATTGACTAGATCTTTATTGACTATAACGAAGTATAGCTGAAATGTAGATAACAATGGACACTGATGAATCCTATTCAAGAGATGTACTGGAGAACTCCCACAGGCAGGGCAATATTGCACATTTCCATCAAAATGCATGTACTTTCTGCAATAGTTGTGAGAAAATCATATCCATTCTTCCCAGCACAGCAACAGAAAAGTTCAAGCACTTGATTAATGGAGGAAAAAAAAATAAAAATCAAATGCATTGTACAGTTGGCTGATTTATGCTGAAAAGTGCTGTTTATTTTTGAACTCTCGGATTGCAGGTCAGACTGGATTGTGTAACTTTTGTTTCCGAACATTCTGTGCAGATGTGATGGAACAGATATACACAAGAAAGTTTTCTTTCAGACAAAGCTGAGCAGGCGTCTCCAGCTGGTGCCTATCCTGGATACAACGAGTAGGGGCTGCAGAAGGGACCCCAGCCCTAATAAATCACACTAAGCTTTTAACTGGTATTTTGGACTGAGGGGGGAAAAGTTATGATGGGTGGTTCTGACCAATTTTCCTCAGCTTTCCCCCCTTAGGAACACTAAGAAATTTTCTCAAGTTTGCTTTGTGTGTTTGTTCATGTACCTTTCTACACAGATGTTGAGGTTTATTCGTGTACTAAATACTTTTACAGGAAGTATGACTATTTTTTAAGTGAATGCCGAGATACCCAGAGTAAATGAGACATTGTTCTTTTCACTTTTATTGTTAAGGTTACTTGATAAACTAGTTAATTCCTGAAAGCAGTTTTTTGTTTCCTTTTTCACTTTTATCATAACTTGGATATTGACATTTAGGGAATTGATATTTTCTTGTGAAAAATTTGACATCTTTTCTGCGGCTTGAAGTGTTAACACTATGTATATGCAATATAGTAAAACAATAGAGCTTTAGCGACTTAGTGAAGAAAAACAGTGGGATGCTGGTAACTCCCAGAAGCACCGAGTTTTTGCATCATCTGGGAGGTAGGCTCCTGTATTTAAAACTTGTAGTCAACAAACTTATTTTGAATATAAGAGAAATTGTAAAAAATGCAGAGAGGCAAGTTACGCAGCGGCCTTCTCGTTTCGTCTTGGAACAAGGAAAGGGATGTTTTTCCTCTTTATAGTCATATCAAAGTATTGCAGTGTTGGTGTCCTTTCTAATTTTGTGGAGCATGTAATTGTTGATAAGGTTCAAAATGTAGGACTGAAGCAGTTGAGAGAGTATTTATTCATTAAAAGTACAAGACGTGACATTGATGGGCTGGTTTTGGGATATGAATGTTTTTTTAATGCCTGGTGATTCCACTCATGGAGAGTCCTTTTAATATCTCCTGGGTGCTGGCAGCTCTATAAGGTCCATGCCTGACAGTGAAACAGATAACTTTACCATTAAAGGGTAACAATTTATGTTGTTTTCTGCTCTTTTGCTGAATATAGAGTAAAAGAATGTAAAGTGATCAGGAAGGAAGTCAATCAAAAAAGGCACCTCTGTGCCTTTGACTCCTTTTAACACCCAGAGCTGTTTTGTTGTGGTGTGAGATGTAATAATTGATGTAAGTTTTTAGATACTTGTAGTTTTATGGCAGAGAGCAAAGGAAACTTCTTCAGTGCTGTGTCATGGTGTGCATTTTGAATAGTGCTGATCTGTGGAAATTCTGTTTTGAAAACTAACCAACATTGGCAGCAGTTCTTATTACTGAATCAGCTCGTGTTTGTATTCAGAATGGTAATTGGGGGAAAAAAAAGTAAAGAAAGTGCTCAAGCTGTAGTTTAATATGGTTTCTTAGTTACTCTGGTCCCAGTTTTATATGGGTTCTGTTGGAATTTGGGAAGCTGAATGCTTATTCTAGACTTTGCAGGAGTGCGTGAGAGGGCCTGCAGCTGCCTTCTCTCAAGGTTGGGAATATCCTGTCTCCCTGTAGAGATCTGCTCCTGGTGCAGCACTGGCCTCAGGTGTTCACCAAAGCCTGCTCTCCAGTGGGATCTTATGTCCCATCACCCTCAGACACTGACACGTGTGCTGAAAGCCATCACAAGTAGTCCCAGTGCCTCCCTTGGTGGCCAGGCCACTGCAGCTCCCAGTGTGCCACAAATCAGCATCTGAAAATCGGGCTTTTAAGCACCATATTTGTAAATACTCATGTGAAGTCATTAAATGTGCATAAGTTTAAGTTTTTGGTAAATACCTGGGATTGGTAATGAATTGAGAAAAGTGGGGTGAAGGCCCAATAGAGGTGAAGAATGTGTTTTTGCAAGGGTTTAACTCACAACTTTTAACTGAAAAAAACTCAAGTGTAAACAAAGAAATGAAAAGATTTCTGTAGAAACTTCACAGTGTAATCTGAATTGGTATCTTCAGGCTAATCTCTAGTGTGCTCTGAATTATGTTTTCTGAGCTTCATTTTTTTGTTTGTTTGTTTTTGGTTTTTGCCAGTTTTTGGAATGAGGCAGCTGCACACCGTTGGGCAAGAGAGCAGTCATTTCCAGCTTCTGGCTCAGCAGTGACTGGGAACACTACTTCCCAGAATGCTACTTCCCAGCTCCTTCCCTTCCTTTTTAGAAGGATCCTGTTTCAGATAATGTTTCTTTTGTATTGGTTCTTCAGCCATCAGCCTTGGCTTGTGCATCTGCCAGCTAGCCTCTCTGAGAAGCTTCTCAGAGCAATCCTGCCTTTAGCTATACTTTTCAGGGGAATAACCACAAAACTTAAATAAATAAATAAATAGCTTCACAGTTCATGGTGGATTAAAAAAAAAACAACCCTGAAGGGTTTTTTAAACCCTAGTCTGCTTTTTTTTTAAACTATAGGGAAAAGTAATGTACAAACTTAATCTGTAATTAATCTCTGATGTCTCTTGTACAGATAAATATTTATTTTGGCATTGAAGTCTACTATATGCACATAAATGTATATATGTATAATTTAAACATTGAGTTCTCTTTGCTTTCTTTGGTAACACTTAATAGTGGCTTCTTATTGTAGCTCACGTTACCTTCATCCTTTTTTTTTCTGTTTTTTCTGCATGAAAATGTTCTTGTGCACAGTATAATAACTGAATCTTGATGAAAAGCACGTCTAAGGGTGCTAATAATGAAACGAAATCTTTCTCATTTCCAGCATGTAGCTTACTTTGACTATGGATTAATTAAAGCCCTGTGTAATTCTGCAGGACTTCTGGTTTTCAGATGAGAAATCCATCTCCGTATCTTATTCATGTGTATTCTGTGTATGGTTATTGCAGGACTTGGTGCTCTCTCTTTTGTCTGTGATAAAATCACAGAAGCCAGAACTACAAATACACGTTTCATTACTAGCAAGAAATATCCTTATGCAGTTTGATTTCTTTTTAGTGTTTTCCCCAGTAGCTCTTATGATAAATCCTCTGATAATATGCTTTTTCTTCACTTTTTATCAGTAATATGAAGTGTCAGTCTGTCTTTCAGGATCAGGACACATGTTCCATTAACTTTCATGCCTCCCCAGCAGTCTTGGTAATAGAATTATAGATATTGAAATAACAACAAGAGATAAGTGTGAGAACTCTCCAAGAATATCTTGTGTTAACATAATGCCGTACTTGAGAAGTCTTATTTTTTTCTGATGCTGTAAACTGGGGGGAAAAAGGGTTGGTAGAATGATGGATTTCTATGATTCCATTCTTACATGTGCTCTCGTGTATTAATGGAACAGTTTATAGGTTGTAGAGGTAAGTCATAACTTAAAGTGATAGTATTACTACTGCTAAGGAGTTAATAAGCGTTGTAAGCAGTCAGTGGAACCATGTTTTTGCAGTCGTTTATAGCTTAGAGCTCTCATGTTTTGTATAGCAAACACTTGCTCAAATACCTCTAGTGACCTTGATCAGGAGATTTCACAAAAGAGAATTTGGATTTACTCCCAACCCTTAACTATTACTCTGAAAACAGTAGAAGCTACTCATGTACGAATTTCTTAAATTCTAACCTATACTTTCAAAGTACTGAAGATTTAAATATTATTAGTCTTTCTCTATGTGTGGTCAGCATTCCTGGGGTGTTTTCTTAGCATAATTAGAAATCTTGGGGTTACAAACCAAGTCTCTGTAAATCATACAGCTATGCTCAGGAAACCTAAACTAAATGTAATGAAAAATCATGGAAATTGAGGAGCAACACTGACTGGTGCAAGCCATCTGGATTTTCTGTGAAGTCCCATCTTTTAGCAACTACTTAAGTTCTATAACAAGATGTAGGAAAGTAATGACTAAAATTACTCAGGGCTCTTATCTCAGTGTGCACAGAACTGCTCTACTTATTTATAAAGGGGCTAATACTTTTTTGTTGGACCGGTTGTGATAGGACAAGGGACAATGGTTTTAAGCTAAAAGAAAGTAGATTAAGACTAGATTTAAGGAAGGATCTTTTTACACTGAGGGTGGTGAAATGCTGAAGCAGATTGCCCTGAGAGGTGGTAGATGAAAACTTTCAAGGTCAGGTTGGATGGGGCACTGAGCAACCTGATCTAGTTGAAGGTGTCCCTGCTCGTGGTAGGGGAGGTTGGACTAGATGGCCTCTGAAGGTCCCTTTTAACCAAAACTATTCTATGGTTCTATGATTCCATACCTTGTTGGCTTCACTACCAAAGAACTAAGCAGTCAGCTCTAGGAGAACTATTGATCTCAGAAGTAACATGGAGTGACTGGATGCTACTCATAGAAGCACTTCAGGTCAGAATATGAAAATCTTGTTTCTTTGTGCTGAAAATAATTGTATTCCAGATGTTTTATATCCATTCCATACATTCTACTTACTACTGTGCAGCAAAAATAGCTGTTTGGCAGCGTATTTTGTAGATAAATACGTAGTAAACCTTGCTTCTCTTCCCCCTGTAGTGTATCACAGATGGAGTAAATGGGGCTGTAACTCCCCTGGGTTTTTAAAAATGCACTGCTTTAGTTCAGATGCTGTGGCTGCATCATTGCCTCCCCACTAAGACTGTCTGACTCGGGGCTGCTGTACGGGACGCAGAGCCCTGCTAGATTAAACTGATAGCTGTGCTTAAAACCTCTTTATGGATTGTTAATCGCCGAAGCAGAGACTGTAATGTATTGCAAATATTTACTGGGCTGCGAGCGTTGTCATCACGCCTGGGTTAGCTGGTAGAGTTGAAAGGCAACGGTGAGCAGCTCTTCTGAATTAAGATCCAGGTAAAATGTAGAAATGGTGACTCCAACAGGAGTTTTGACTTGTCTCATGAATTCTTCAGCTTTCAACCTGGCAGAAGTTTCTCTCCCTGGCGTTCAAGGAAAGATTCCAGGGTTTGCTCTTGAAATGATTATTTTTAAATGACAGGAAAGATGACTGAAGTGAAGAAAAGCTTTGGCTAGAAATACTTTCTATGTGTTGAATTTTCTGTTTTATGTATGATGTATGTTGGAACAGAAGATACAGTTGGAATTCGTGAAAAATCTGTCTGCTTGTACATTCACCTTCCTTCCTTATTTTTTTCCACTAATATGTATGTGAAAGCTGCTTTATATATCCACGCCCTGTTTGGGTTTTTGTTTTCTTTTTGTTTTGTTTTTGTTTTGTTTTTGATTTATCTTTGTTTTGGTTTGGTTTTGGTTTTGGTTTGGTTTGGTTATAGTTTGGTTTTGTTTGTTTGTATGTTTTTTTACAGAGTGCTTTTTTTTCCCACCTTAGTTGTGGTTTGGTATTGTGTTACTTTCATAAGCTGAGGTAATAAAATTTCAGTAACCTCTCTTTAAATTCATTTGGGGTGTTTGTTTCCTGCCAAAGGATTCGTTTTGAAGTCTTGAGTCTTACTCCCTCCTCACCCAATGACAAATCTACAGAGGAAGTTGATGTGCTGATCTTCTTGGAAAGCAAATTTCACAGGAAATGGGGGTCATATTTAAAGCAGGAAGGGAAAGTGTTAATTTTAGCAGGATGTTGATGGACATAATTACCACACAGAATTGTGTAAACTAAATTATATCAAATGCAAATTAATTATACAGTAAGATATGTGTTTTGCTAATCTAACTCATGGGTTGTATGAATTAATGTATTGAGTTGTTTTGATGGTGTCTGAATCCTGATGTTGACTGAAATGTCTTGAAAATTTTCCCTTCTTTTAAGTTTTAAAGTTTAACACACACAAGAGATCCACTTCTGTTTTTATTTTTTTCAAAATCTTTACTTCAGCCAAAGGATTTTCTCTGTTCAAAACCCCTGTGGCACAGCCACAGCAGTCCCAGTGGGCAGGATTCTAATGGACAGAGATGAGGAAGAGCGGGAGGTCGAGGGATGCTGGCAAGATGAGGGTGGTTCTCTTTTCAGCTGTGTGGCTAAGTGCTCCTGACTCAAAGGGATGTCAAGTGTATTCTTGATGATTTGAGTGCTCTAAGAATTCAGCTCCTCTGCGCATCCTTTCAGAGTATGCACATTTCTGTCTGACTTTATGAATTTTGAAATATTTTGATTTCCCCAGTTTTTCTTACATGTTTAATAGACTTCCACTATGGCTATGGTAGATATTTAGAATCACACATAAAATATAAAGAAACTCTATGAAGCTACAGTTAATGTAAAACTTTGTAGTAAAGCAGTATCTCCTCTAAAGTTGAAGATAAGGTCCGGCCTCTCCAGCAGACTGAGCGTTTGTTGTCATCTGATGGAGAGTTGCAGGATGGCTGAGTCTTGTGTCCAGTTCTGGGCACCTCAGCACAAGAGAGATCTGGAGGGGCTGGAGCGAGTGCAGAGGAGGGACACGGAGCTGGAGAAGGGCCTGGGGCACAAATCTTACAAGGAGCGATTGAGGGAGCTGGGACTGTTTAGTTTGAGGAAGAGGAGGCTGAGGGGAGACCTCATTACTCTCTACAACTACTTGAAAGGACATTGTAGAGAGGTTGGTGCTGGTTCTTCTCATGGGTAATTAGCAATCGAATGAGAGGGAATGGCTGCAAACTGCAGCAAGGTAGGTTTATACTTGACATTGGGAAAGAATTCTTCCCAGCAAGAGTGGTCAGACACTGGAATGGGCTTCCCAGGGAGGGGGTTGTGTCCCCATCCCTGAATGTGTTTCAGAGTCGGTGAGATGTGGTGTTGAGGGATCTGGTGTAGGGGAGAACTTTGCAGAGTGGGGCTGATGGTTGGACTCAACGATCCCAAGGGTCTTTTCCAATCTAAATAATTCTTGGATTCTATGATGCACCATCCCATTTCCAGGCATCCTTCAGCTGGGGTGCAGCACCCTTGCAGAGCCCCCTTCTGCTCGTTCATCAACCAGGGTAGCCCAGCCCCATCAGAACTGGGCTGAGTGTTTTTACTTTGCAGTGTTTAACAGACTGGTTAAGATTTACTGTTGCAGACTTCTTTTCACATCTCTTCTGTTTTAGATAGCGCAAGCGTAGGCTTTGCACTTTTCCTGTGCCGATTTCCTGATTTGGAGTCTGTGCCAGCTCCCACTAACATCAGCACTGGGGCTATTCCAGTAATTGTTTGGGATGGAGAGCATAGGAGGAGTCCTCAGTGAAGCTCATTTCCAGCAGATTAACCTTTTATTTGCTGGTCCCTCTTCTAATTGCGTGTTGTTTACATGGCCTGTGCCTATGGTGCCATCACAATAAAGATTGGAAATTTAGATATTAGAAAATTACTTTGTTCTTTAGTAAATAAATAAGAGGTAGTGAGATGGTGACAAACACAGTCTTAGAAATTCCAGGTTTCTACCCATCTCTCCTACTTTGTGCTTGTGGTTGGAGAGCTATAATTTTAATAAACTGCTGGTCAGATGGACTACACATATTGCAGGTCTGGAGGCAATTCCCTTTAGAAGCCTTTGTTTTTGGCTTTTTAACCTTTGTTAATGGGCTATCATTGGGTTAATAGCTAAAGGACTTGTAAGTGTAATCTTCAGTAATGTCTAGTGTTGGTTATTTTATTACCACTCTGCCCAGAGTGGATGAAAGTGAGAAAACAGGTAAGTCTTGTGTCTGTGGAACAAGTGAGATCCCAGAATAGAGCTCATTATTGGGTTTATCTTCATGGGTGAAGGTTCAGAGGCTGAGCTGAATGTTACAACTAACCCTTGGAGAACAGCTTTGCAGTGGGAAGGGTTCAATAGAAAGGTTGAATTTACTTCAAAATGTGCTCCTTAATGTAGTGAAACTGCACTTGGCCACGTTTAAATTAAAGGCACATCAGGACTGAATTTTATGAAATTGGTTTTTTTTCAATTACTTCAAAATTTTAATTTCCACTTTAATTTTTATGAATTCAATGATTTAAACATTTCTTTGTAGATGTAAAATTATAGAATGGTATGATAACGAGAGGTTGTTAAGTGTTTCTTAGGTACAATTTGTAATTCTAGTGCTGTACTTACATATTTTACTTTGGTCCAGTAGGAATTTATGTGCCTGTTAAACTTTGACATGTTTCTTTCAAAATAGATCAGCTTTTGGACTGCACCTGCCCTTACAATATCAGATATGTCATTTCTCATTCATCATCTGATAATATCCTACCTGTTTGGGAGCTTTTTTGAGAAAGAGGAAACTACAACGACTGCTCTCCAACTCCATAGAGTAATAGTGTACTTTGTGAATCTCCTAAGCATTATCTTGGCCATATTTGCTCAAATCTGTTGCTTCTTGTTTTTATAGTAACAGAAGTTTTATGCATGTTTAGGAGGATGACAATAAGGCCCTCTTCTGCCACTTTAAGAAGAAAATTTGCTCTGAAGTGTTGAGCCTATTCTTGTTGCTGTCTGTTGAGCTAGACAGTAATCAGCATTAATGTGAGTTCCATTACACAAGTTCTTGTTAAGATAACGTATGAATTCATGAATTCTAAGACAATTTTTCACGTTCTCTTTAGTAGTAGCACTGAATCAGAAGAAATAACAATACAGCATAGTTGCAAATGTAACTTGTGTGGGCCAATCCGATCCTCAGTATCATTCCACCCACTTTGATGAAAAAGAAGGAAGTATGATTTTGCAGAAGTTTATCATTAAGAAACTAACACTGTTGGGAGCAATTGGGAAAAATAAAACTAAGCTAGCAGTGCACTGTGTCAAATGTGATCCTGAACTTCAGCTGTTTCATTTAGAATTCCATCCTTCGAGTGGAGCTTAGATTAGCCTCATTACTGTTACAGGCCTTATATCATTCAGCCACTTGTAACATTGCCTTTTTTAGGCAACTACAAAATAAATACCAAATAATTACCCTTGTATTTTTTTTCCTTTTATTTTTTTTTTATGATATTATTTAATGGTTTCAAATATGGGAAAAAACACAGTTTTAAATGGATGGAAGAGCAGTAGGTTGGACCAAACCTGGAGAATAGGGAAGTGAACAATGGAGGCATGTTTTCATTAGATTAGAAATATTATTCTTTGGAACTCAAGGTGCAAATTATGCTGTGCCATAATGTTCTTTTCAAACACACAAGATAAAATTTGCATATCTAAATTGGATCAGCTTGAATGGGTTCCCCTGCTGTCTCATCCCCTCAGCTGCAATCTTTCTGAAATGGCCTGCAGGTGGATCCAAATAGTAATTTTTAAGCCTTTTTTTAAGAGCATCTCTAAAATAAATATTTTTTGTTTAGATTTATATTGAATTCTTGCAGTGAACATCAGCAAAAATTCTTCTCTGCCCCATCCGAGTATAATCTACATGACAATTGGAGGTTTAAATTTAATTCTGCTTACACTGACTTTAACAATTTCAACAGACTCAATAAAAGCATGATTGTTTCATAGTATTAAAATAACATTGCTTTTTTCATATTTGATGAAATATCCTAGAAGTACATGTAATGTATGTTATGATGAATGTGAAAAATTTTCCATTCCGAAGGCGCTTAGGGGAAGACCTTGCAAACAAACTTGTTTTATGCTGCTGTTTTTTGTTTGGGTTTTTTTTTGTTGTTGTTTGTTTGTTTGGGGGTGTGTCATTATTTTTTAAAGTTAAAATTACTGTAGTGATTCAGATTTTTCTCCTCCCTTTCCACAGACTTCTTTCTTAAAACTTTGATAAGATCTTTTTATATTCATCTTGATGGAAGTGTATAGATTTTTTTTTTCCCCCTGATTAAGATCATTATAGTCTTAGTAAATTTTTCTTAAGTATAATTTTAGTTCATTTCATCCACCTGCTCAATATCATTCTGTGTTCCTTTGGTAGTATGACTTCTTCTGACTTTCCGAAGAGAAACAGCAGAAGAAGCACTCAACTTCTGAAGACACCAGGGCTCCTGTTGATAAATAATGTTTGAATTGCTGTAAAATAGAGTTTAAAAGTTCTAAGGGGGGCATTTTATGGGGTCTCTGCATAGGTACACTTTGATGTCTAAAGGAATACGCTGCAAAGAAAGTCCTTGCGTGCTCCTTAACGACCAAATTAGCAACGGGGAAGCGTTGACGTCAATGGAGCGTCACAAGACCCTGTCCAAGGTGCTGAGCCGTAAAACTCGTCTTGGCGGTTCGAGACCACGTGGGTCTTGCTGCGGAAGGGCGACCCGGGGTGTCTGAGCGGGGGCTTTGACATGGAAATCGATGTTCATACCCTTTTGACAGAAGTGCACATTTCCACAGGTGCGTGACGTCATGGATACTGTGCTGCAGGTAGGGAACTGGGCATGTTTAGTTTGGAGAAGAGGAGGCTGACGGGAGACGTCCTTGCCCTCTACAACTCCCTGAAAGGAGGTTATAGAGAGGTGGGTGTTGGCCTCTTCTCCCAAGGGAATAATGGCAGGACCAGAGGAAATGGTCTGACGTTGCGGCAGGGGAGGTTCAGATTGGGTATTAGGAAGAATGACTTCACTGAAGGAGTGGTCAAGACACTGGAATGGCCTGTCTAGGGAAGTGGTGGACTCACCATCCCTGGAGGTATGTAAGAAACGTGTAGATGTTGCACTTCAAGCCATGCTCTAGTGGCTGAGATTGTAGGGGTTTTTTATTTGTGTATGGTTGGACTCAGTGATCTCAGAGGTCCTTTCCAACCATGAAGATTCTGTCGTTCTGTAATTCTGAAAACACAAGTGGACTAATTTTGTGACAGTGGAACTAGTCAACTTTGCTTCTATGATGCCTGCATGTGCTAAGGTAGTATCTTTGCCAAACTATAGGTGTGGCGTTTGTCTTAGTATGGGAAGTTTTAGGCATCATGACAATTTAATAGTTTGTAATGAAATTCCATGCTATTGCCTTTCTAGTGAACCCTTAATCTTTTAAACTGCGTTTATGTTTGATAATAATGCTGAAGTGTCTCAGTATGGCAGATGTAACACTTGTGCTAAGTGTCCTTTCTCATCATCTTTTAGATCCACTGAAAGTATTTACCATCACATAGAACATGGATTAGTAGTTCGTTAGGGAAATCAGGGTACAGAAAACTTAATTAAAAATGAAATAGTTGCTTTTCTGGCAGACAAGAGATACTTTGAACGTTTACCAATAATCTTTGCTAAAAAGTGGTGTGTTTGCTTTGCAAAGAAATCATTTGTTCTGCCATACTGAAACTAATTAGTCTCAACACACCCCAGTTATGTCAAATTGCAAAACGAACATCAGACTTTGTGTGTTGTAGGAATTAAAACACCATCAGTCGAGTTAATGAAGAGCATACAATGAATATGATCTCATTTTTGCAATGCAGTTAAAGCGAAAGCCATTTAAAGAACTGTTGCAAAAATCATAATTTAGGGGGGAAAACAAGCAATGAAACAACTGTTTACTATCTATTTTAATTACTTTTGGCTTAGAGGTATGCATTAGGTTTATTTATTGTTTGATTTCAAATTCTTTCTTGTAATGGTTTAAGAATACAGTGGCTGATGGTCCATTTGAAGATCTTCTGCATTGCATTATACAAAGGCAAAGAAACCAATTTGCAATTGTTTCATTACGATATCATCTGAAGATCACTACTTGAAATTGCAGGTTAACAGAAGGATGGGGACGTGAAAGAGAGTGGGAAATAGAGAAGAGAAAGACAATTCTTGCCCTTTTTTTTCAAATGGGGAAAAAAAAGGCAGTGGATTTCTGAATTATGTTCTGAACATTTGAATGCCACCCTCTATTCATATTTTAACTATTTTGCTTCTGTAGAGAGAGCACTACAAGAAAATCTTTTCTGTAACAGATTTCCTTTAAAGTTTCCTAATGCTTTGTGAAAACCAGAAGTTTTGTCTTGGCCAAAGACAGCAGCAAGTTTCCTTTTGCATATACACAAGAGATACCAGAAGTTTGATTTTCCTTCTTTCCTTCAAAGAGCCAAGATATGGATGTTCTTTACTTTTTCAAAACTACATATGCTTCTAGAAAACTTAGGAGAAGAACTCAGAAGTCTTGTCTCTAACAGAGGCTGGGAACCCTCCAGTGCACATCGCCAGCACCTTCAGAACTGCAAATTAAATCTTAGGAGCTCAGAGAAAGCCCTGCCAAATGGCCTATACCCAAATCAAGAACAATTTTTATTTAGAGACCAGTGCAGTCAAATAACTCAATGTAGTGAAATTTTACATTCAAGAAGTTCTGATTCACAAGGTTGGCAATCAAGCATTTTGTTGGCCTCCAGTCAACCGGTTATTGATGGAGAGAGGGCATTTGGTGCAGGCATATATTTGCTTTAAGTGTTTGACATAATGGAGGGAGTTCTTTTCTGAATCCTATCAGTGTAAGACTTTGCTATGGCAACGCTGTAACTTTACAGGAGGTTAATTTATTGAATTGCCCCCTACTTGAGACTAAGTAAGGTACAGTTTGCCCAACTCTTCAGAAAGTTTCAGTATTTAGGATGCATTCAATGACCATTTAGTATTCAAACTCCTTTAGATAAGGGCGTGTGCTGCAATAGGACATGGACAAACTTCTACACATGTTGTGGTTATGACTGTGTATCTGTAGGAAGGAGGAAAAAAGGAAATTACCCGGGGATTTAAGATGCAATTATCCTCCAAGGTCTCCAAAGCAGGTTGCTTGTTACGGTTTCCTAGTAACTTTGGGAGAAAGCAGAACACATTTTTTTGTTTTCTTCATCTTTCTTTGAATCTGAATTATTTGGGTTTTGTGGTTGATATAAACATTACTAAAGATACCTTTTGTAAATATTGAAAATACCTCCTAGACACAATATGTGTGATGGAGCCGTTAATGTTTGGAGTGTCTGTAGAAGTGTCTGTGGGCAATGGATGGAGTCTGGTATACTGGTGGGAGGATTTTAGCCACGTGTTACAAAAACTGACATTTGCCTTTCGCTGTGTAGGGTATCTCAGACGATTAAGCTTCTACCTAAGTGCCGATACATCGACTGAACAACTGAAGTTAGGTGTGTTGTATCATTACTTATATATGGCTGCTGAGAGAACTTAAGCTGACATAAATTGTGGTGGTATTTTGTTTGTAAAAATGATAAATTCCGTACGTGTGTTAAGAAAGTCTTAAGATGAAAGAGTCAGAAATTGTTTGTATCCTATCGATAACACGTAGGAAACAGGTTCTTATGTGAAGTTTGAATTCTGCTTTATGTGTGACATACGTTTTTTGCACTGGTGAAACATGTTGGTCCCTTTTACCTGAACCAGGCTGTTATTTTACTTGAACTTGGTGTCATTCAGACATTGCTGTTGGGGTTTCGAAGTCGTGCTTCATTTGTTTAGGGCTCCCCCTTCATCTGTGTAGGTTAAATTTCCTTGTGCCAGGGAAATCGTGAAATCTCAAATGAACTCAATGCTGAACTAGAGACAACTTCTTTGCAAGTTTCTGCACTATTTCAATAATAGTACAGTTGCTGAGAAAACCCCTTCTTTTAATCTCCTCCATAGTGCTTCTTCCTTCAGTGAGCCGTATATCTAAGTAAGTTGTCATATATCATAGGGAGAGTATATAGATGCAACTGCCAGTTCTTTAGACCAAGGTTAGTTTTGAGTCTCGTGAGAAAAACTTGTGGAAGTACTAGAGCTGCCACGAGCAGTTAATTGGAAAGCTTTTTCTCTCATTTTTCAGTTATACAAGTACAATAGCAATTGGAGAAAACTGGCAGTAATGGTTTTTGTCACCATAGGGAAGAACAATGGTGCCAATTTAATGAAAGCTTTTCCTGTCCTGAAAGTGTCACATCACCTTAAGCTCGGTTTGATTCCCCTAGTGAAGCTCTAATTTTAATGCTAATACTGATAATTTAGAGAAAAATTTTCAACAGCAAGGAATGTTTTTAGTGCCTTGTGATCTGTCTGCAGAAAATCCAGTTATATGTGGTTGTGATGTCACCTATCTTGGTGCATAGATTTGACTCCTTGCTCTCTTTTTGCCACAGAAATATTGGTGCAGTGGAGGGTAGGAGAGGATGCCGCTGCATCAGGAGATGAGGAAAAGTCAGGAGAACAGGAGGTGTCGTTAACACAACCCAGAGTTTTGGAACTAGTTGTCCATGTGGTTTGAAATAGAATCATAGAATCGTTTAGGTTGGAAGAGACCCTTGGGATCATCAAGTCCAACCATCAGCCCTACTCTACAAGTTCTCCCCTACACCATATCCCTCAACACCACATCTAATCTACTCTTAAACACAGTCAGG
>VZTM01021592.1:2721-53934 GCA_013400555.1 Jacana jacana
AAAAAAAAAAGATTCTTTAGGATATGTTTCATAAAGGGTGTATCTTTAGTTTTATGAAGTACCACAAGGTTTATTACTGATTTACAGGTGCCCCGTTACGCTGTTAACTCAAAATGACACACAGAACTACAAATTACACCCGTGATATGCAGCTGTGGCATATATAAATGAACATTAAAGAGCAAGCAAAAGCTTTCTCCTTTACCTATTGTTGCAAGAAGCAATAAAGCTTATAAGCACTTGGAGAATTTCTGCTTCATTTTACAGAAGTCTGTTTATTCTTGCTTAGACTGGGAGCAATATTCCATCAAAACGTTCCATTTCCCGACTCTGCTGACTCCATTAATCCTGACTCTGCCCTGGTGGTGAGGTGGATCCTACTATCAATGCAGTAAACAAAATGATTTGCACTCACTCCTTCTGGTGTATGTTATAGGAATGTAAAATAATTTCTTTTTTTTTCTATGTTTTTACATGCTGCAACTTAAGCATTGAAAGACTCAAATAAATCAACCACACAACGCAGCCCATCAGTCCATGATTAGATCGATACTGCCTCATTGCTACAAAACCTTTTAACTGAATATCAGTTGCAATAATGATTACCTACCTGAATACACAGTCAGTCTGGATGAATGTGTAAGGTTTATGGTCTAACAAAAAAAAGAAAAGAAAAGGAAAGAAAAAAAAACCCAAAAAAACTCCAAGAAACCCAACCAAACTCGAAAAACATAAACCCCAAAGTCAACAGTTTGCGTTAAATATTACTGTGCCTGCAATGCTAACTTATCTTTAGTATTTACTTTGAATGGGTACCCTTTCTGTCAATATTGTTACTGACCTTGGGCCACATACTAGAGCATACATCATCCAGACCGCACTGAATTCAATGTCCGGAGTTTACGTCAGCTGAGCCTCTGTGCCTTAATGGCATTTTAAAATGAAAGAACCATAGAGAAGTTCGGATTGGAAGGAAGCTTTAAAGGCCATCGAGTTCAGCTCCACCCCCCCTGCAATGAGCTGGTTCATCTTCACCTAGATCAGGTTGCTCAGAACCCCATCCAACCTGACCTTAAGCACTTCCAGGGATGGGGCAGCCACAACTTCTCTTGGCAACCTGGATCAGTGTTTTACACCCTCATCATAAAAGATTTCTTCCTTATACCTAGTCTAAATCCACTTTCTTTTAGTATAAACTACCCCCTTGCCCTACTGGTACACTCGCTGATCAAGAGTCCCTCCCCATCTCTCCTGGAGCCCATTTAGGGACTGGAAGGGGCTCAACCTGTGGAGTACTCAATTCATAAAATTATTTTTCCTTTTTTTGTGTGTGTGTGTTTCAGTTAGTGACACAAAGGGATTATAACTTCTCTCCAAGGACTTCCAATTCCTTCAAATAATCAGTGCTCATCTTGGCAAAGATATCATGTTCATATGAAATGGGGATTTTCTACTTTGGTAACCCTGGTCAGCATCTGAGCCCGTGCACTTTTGATAATGAGTTTCTCGTTACAGTTTTATCCAGTTTTTGTCTCAATTATTTTTCTCGTTCCCATCAGAGATTGTAAAAAAATTACAAGTTACTTGATTTCCCATTATACAAAAAGAATACAGAACAAAAACAAAACAAGCAAAAATACTGTTGTAGACAGATGTCAAAAAAAAAACAACCCAAAACCCAAACATCTCCTTATGGAGAGAATTGTTATATTTGGTCCATTTAAAAACCTGTTTCCACAAAATAGATCCCACAGAAGAAAAGGAATTTATATTAGGTTTTATTTGTCTCCAAAATCCTCAGTTTAAGGACATGGTTTAATACAACACATGAGGTACCTTCTCCAGGTTTCAGCTACATACTGAACGTCCTGAGAAAATATATTCTGGATAAAAATCTTGTATGCCTGCAAAGCTCCCATCACCAAGAACCCAGACCCAGAAGCATTAAGTATTTCCTTAACTTAGAGTCCCTTTGGAAAACATGTGTCATTTGTTTTATGTTTATTAATGTGAGAAGTTGTCTTGAAATTTATCTCATTATGAAGATGAAAAAAAGAAAAAGACAATCAGCCCTGTAAGCATAAATTCTTGTTATTAGCCAGCAATGAAACCTCTTTGAAAATGAAAGCTGAAGAATGTAACCATATCATCATTGTTACACCACTTCTGTTTTCCTAATGGAAAAAGAAAGGTAGCAATTCCAATAAACAAGGTCTGTGATTTCATTTATGTAAACTAAGAAGTTAAATCCTTCCCTTTCATAAGATGGTATAACCTAGGTGTAGCAGAATATAAAGCATTCAGCAGTTTCAAGGAAACCTCTCACTTACTTGGAAAACACAGGAATTAATTTCTCATTATTCTGATGTTCTATGAAGCACAGCAGTACCCCAGGTATTAAACCACTAAGTGTTGTTAAGAGGGCCCAAGGAAAGACAAACAGATTTTTAAAGGCCACCAAAACCAATAAAGGCAGTTTACTTCCTTCCTTGCTCTGTAATAAGATATGTATATAGAAATACAGAAATATATACATAATAATAACACTAATAATTAGAGGTGGACCAGTCTGCATTCAGCCATATCATCACTGACCTCCAGCTTCTCACCAGTTACCTTCTGCAGGTTGCTCACTGCCCCAGACAGACCTAAAGGTGGCTGCACACCTACAGCCTCCTCCACCAACCATGGCAGAGCCATGCTCCATCAGGACAGGAAAAGAGCAGTGTGGTTATCGGTGTGCACCCTTCTTCGTGCAGTGCCAGGGGTGACACTGGGGTAAAATACACCAGCCAAAAGCAGCCAAAGCATGGGGCAGAATCATTGAATGGTTTGGGTTGAAAGGGACCTTAAGGATCATCCAGTTCCAAGCCCTCTGCCCTGGGCAGGGACACCTCCCACCAGAACAGGTTGCTCCAAGCCCCACCCATGTATTTCCTGTGCTGAGGACTCCAGAGCTGGACGCAGTAATCCAGGCAAGGTCTCACCAGAGTGCAGTAAAGGGGCAGAATCACCTCCCTGAAGTACAGGGTACACCACCTAGAGGACCTCAATTTGGTCTAGCACCAGCTTTTCCTCCAGTGCTCACAAAAGTCATGGAGAGCTTGTTCTCCAGCCATACGGATCCTTGCAGATTTTCAGCTGTCCTGAAGGTACAGTCAGAATATTTCCCAAGTGCTTTGCTCCATCACTGTAATTCCCCTTTAGCATCAACTAGCAAGAAATTCTCTACGACGCCTTCAGGACCCTATAAGGTAAGAACTGACTGCCTCATGGTTTCAGCTTTGAGTAACACACTAAAATCTGGTCAACTGATCACCCCAGAGGAACTGATGGTAAGAAATAATTACCCATCAGTAACTTACCTGCACTCAGGCATGTAGCTTTTACAGATAGAGTTTCATTCCGTAGTGAGGCACAGAAGTTTATTCTCAATACTGGTAATAATACAGTGTTTCTGTCGTTGTGAAATCCTGTGTGTGGTTTGCCCACTTTTCAGTTTACAGTGTGATTATACAGATTAATGCTGATGATACACTTTGCTAAAAAAAGCAGAGCACTCACTACTTGAGAACTACTGGAAACACTCACAAAGGAGGAATGAAACTATGGGAGACATTGGCTTTGTCTTCATAGATGCAGTCATCACCGAAACAAAAAACAAACAAGCAAACAAACAAAAAACATGCCAAGAGGAAGAACAGATCACTTGTACCTTTCAGAACCAAAGAAACCTGAAAACAATGCATAGATATGAGACTATCAGTTACCTCACAAATGCTATGGGATGTAACCAGGTCACTCTGTATTACATGTTATTACCACCATGATTTAAGAGGTTTGCACTGTGGCAACAGAACTGTTTCATCTGAGCAGATAAGGCACTAAGATTTGATGCTTAAAGATTAGCACTTCAAAGATGAACACAAAGTTTACAGGTACTAGAAAAGCAGAACAGTTTAGGGCTATTACTTCTTCTTATCAGTAAAAAACTTTAGTTTCAATAAATTGCTGGACTGTAATAAAAATATCTAATTTACAAACATCTCAGCTTCGTTAGCTTGCAAGGTTTTAGAAAAAATAAAATCTTGAATTTCCTTTCATTCTGGTCCAGGGTTTGGCCTCCTCCTCTTCAGCTTAATCCAGATGCCATTACTTGGACGAAGAATCAGTTCTCCAGTTATACCAAGCTCTTCTGGCTTGTGACATGATTCCACCCAGAAACGCCGCAGGATGAGGGTTAGGAGAGCTTTCTCCTCCATTTGTGCAAAGCGCTGACCTACGAATGACAGAGCAGTAAAGATAAATAAATAAAATCTTAATGTTAGTTTGCATCAACAGGTGCTGCATTTGCCTGCTCACAGCAACACCACTAGGAACACAGGACAGCAAGGACTGCCCTGAGAACAGATCCAGCTTTAGGCCAAAATTGAGGCCGCATGGATACTGCTGAAATGAGTACTTTTTGCTGCACGACGACTCTGGCCTTCCTGGGACAATCCCCTGCACATCCTCCTTCCACAGAACTCAAACAGCAGAAAGGAGACAGTCAACACTTGTCGTGTCTCCTGGGTGGCTGAGCAACCAGTTCTAGTGGAAGGCATCCCTGCCCAGGGCAGGGGGTGCAGAACAAGATAGTCTTTAAGGTCCCGTCCAACTCAAACCATCCTACGACTAGGCAGGGTGGAATGGATGACAGACCAGAACAGGAGAAGATGCAGCACAGGGACTGCAAGGAGAGACAAATTGCACTGTTCCATACATGCAGAGAGGAGCAAAGGGGATACAAGTGCAACAGAACGACAGACTGACCACCCTTCAAAGAACACCAAGCATCACGTACACCACTGATCTGCTAGCACAGAGGGCAAAGTTCAACTCATGCTTGAAAAGTGGAGGAGGAAAGGGGAGAACAGGGAAATAGGAGGGAAACCAAACCCAGTGTCACAGAGTCCAGGCAGTTCAAATAGGAGGGAAACCAAACCCAGTGTCACAGAGTCCAGGCAGTTCACTCAAGGGAAACTGGAAATGGGAACAGGACACCAAACCCAGTGCTCAGAACCTTTCCTGTGCTCCCCTCTGTATAACACACACAGATAGGTGTCTGTACACATGTACACAGTGATGTATTTCTGCAGGGATGCTAACGAACCACCTCTCCTGCACAGATTCTTGTACACCCAGGAACTAGCTAGACATGTAATATTAAATTAGGTTCCTCTTTGGAACATGGGAAGGCTCAGTCTGTTCTTCTTATGAAAAGGGCATCTATTCCCAACGAGACAAATTAAAAATGAACAAAAACCTGAACCCTGCTCCCTCCAGAAGAAAACAAACAAAACCAAAACCCCAGAAGAAGTTGTAATTACCGCTCTTGTTGCATGGTAATTGCTGAATGTTCCCCACCTGCCCTTAAGATCAGTGCAGGGAACAGCTTTTCATGTGTTCTACAATATAAAGAACACCACCTCTACAGTAAGCCCTGGTACATGCCAAGTGTCTCAGCAGGATTTGAAGAGCTAGCAAGTTCTGGGGTGACGCTGGCTCCTGGGAAGAAAGGAAAACCTTAGGAAGAAACAAAATGGGGCAGCTCGAGCACCAGGCTTTCAGGGGAGACGGTGCCCAGAATTAGAAGGCCAGGAGTTTTGAGAATTTGGGGAATTTTGGGGCAGTGAGGGACACAACCAGCAGGCACACTGAACCTTAAATTTCTCATACACTCACTGCTGCCACAGTCACCACACCAAAAGCAGCACCGTCACATCACAAGGGCTTGGTCTTCAGCTACCTACCAATGCAGTTCCGGGGACCAGCTGAGAAGGGCACATAAGCATATGGGTGCCTTCCCTTACAATTCTCAGGGAAGAATCGCTCAGGCCTGAACTCATCAGGGTCAGGGAAGACCTCGGGGTCTCTGTGCAGGGCATAAGTTATGACAAGAACACTTGCGCCTTTTGGTACCTGGTATCCTTCTAAAGGGAGAAAAGGGAGAAGAAAGGTTAAAACAACAGCAAATAAGTGACTTTCTATACACAAAAAAAATAAAACAACGCTGCCCTTTACTTGGGAAGCCCCTCCATGGAGGAGATGCTTACAGGATAGGAAGTGGCAAACACAGGACACTACTTACTAATACAGCAGTCCTCTCTCAAGGTTCGGGCAAACAGTGGAACTGAAGGGAAGAGCCGAAGGGCTTCTTTCACAACACACTCAAGGTATCGAAGCTTCTTCAAATCGTCCATCGTAACAGGACGCTCGGTGTTGCCTGTCCAAAAACAAATAGGGGGATGAGCAAGATGAATACTCCCCAGTTTTGGTTAAACTCATGCCAGCTCCCTCTATGAACTCTCGTCATGCACCAAGACCACATAGGAAAAGGCTCCACACATATGTTGAACATGCAATGCCTTGCCCCTAAGACATTTGGTTGGCTGTAGTCACCTACAGACCTTCTAGCACCCATCCCAATCACCTCTAGCTATTGAAAGCTCCAGAAGGGCCATTCCTGCCTTCCCTTCTACATACACCTAGGCCTATAATGTGCCACATCCCCACTCACGAATGCAATCATCACCTCACATATGCAACCATCACCACAACCCCAACAACGAGGGAATGAAAACATACCAAACACCTCATCCAGTTCTCTGTGAACCTTCTTCTGAGCTTCAGGATTATGTCCAAGTAAGTACAGGGCCCAGTTCATAGCAGCTGCTGTTGTATCATGGCCCTAGAGGTCCAGATTTACAAAGACATTCACTTTAACACTATTCCTGTGCACAAGTAGGCTTCATAAATACTTAGTTGTGCAGGTATTATGGAAAGTGAGACTAATTAGTCCCATCACCACAAGAAAACAAGAACTCTATCCAACATGCTGATTATCAAGATATAAAATGACCCATGATTCTGTTAAATGCCTGAAAACTGGCCAAAAGAGAAAAGTGTTGAAATAACTCCAGCAAACATCCCTTTCCTCGGCGCCCCAGAAAGTGCATGAACTATCAGTATCTACACAGTGAAACTGATGTATTTTCTTCTTTTTGGTAACCATCCAGTCAGCAACAAAACACCTGTGTGGGCAAGAACCACCACAGGAGAGACACAATTTGTAATCTTTACAAAACTATCCAAAAAAGGGTCTAATGAGACACAGTGCAGAGGCCATTGGAGGGAACTCTTCTCGGTTTCCCACGAGAAGGGGATCAGCCAGTACAGTACTCAGCACCACATAAAAACTTGGAAAAGAAAGAAAACAAAGGGAAAGGGAACCAAAAAGAAAAAAAAAAGAAAAAGAAAAGAAAAAAAAAACAGAAGAGGGAAAATGTGGTTGACCAACCGACCAACACAGGTGCATTTGTTGTGAAGTTCAGGATGCTGCACCTCTTCAAAATCTAACTATGGAGTCATACAGGAATGGCAAGATGGGAAGAGAGTTTCAACAGCAGTGATATGACTTTGAATTGAACTCTTCTGACGTATAATTCAGGTCCACCTAATGAAGTGTGTGGACAACTTGTGAAAGTCTTGTTTCCATCCTTCACTGGACAGGGAACCAGACATGAAAAGACAGTACACCAATGCTTAGTTGATGACAGAACTAGGAGGTTTCGGCCAACATGGCAAGGGAGAAAATGTGAGGACAGCTGACAAAATGCAATGCAAAACAATAAAACCATTTTGCATTAATGAGGTTTGTCACAGGAGCCACGTCAGCCATTAAGCTCTAATTACTCACCTGTTTTCATGAGCAGAGCCTGCTTAGGTAGGCAGGGCCTGCCACGTGTGAATTGCCTAACATTTTGCCAGGGCACAGAATTCTGGACCAAATGTTTCCATCATCCAGTAGTTTCTATCCTAAAAAGATTTCCTCTTAGGTTTCCAGGGCTAAAATATCTTCATACTAAAAGCAATCTCCTGAACTAAGAAAAGAAGTCATCCCTACCTGCAAATGGTGAATCTCAGGTTCTGGGGTAAAAAACAAAACCAAGCACCCAAAAACCAACAAACCAAAGCATCCCTTGGGTACCTCAAACATGAAAGTATCTACTTCCTCACGGATGTCCTTGTAGCTCAATTTGTTCCCTTCATCATCTGTTGCACTCAACAGCATGTCCAGGAAAGCTAGTCTCTTCTTGGAGCCACTTTCTTCACAGTTTCCATCATGCTTCATTTGCTTGGAGCTTTCAACTTCTGCAGCTTTTTCTGCAATCACCTGGGATTAGAGTAACTCTATTAGATACGATGCATGCAGTACATGCACACAGGCTTCATCACAAAGGCTTGTCGCAACTTCTTAGAACAACAACACCCATCTGTAGCAGTTTACATAAGCTAGTAAGCATGGCTGTCAGCATCAGCTCACAAACTTTAACTGCCTTTTTGCCTAAGAAGGTGAAATAAGAGCAACCCCTCTTGTAGAGGGGTTCTACCCCAAGCAGTAGAATGAACCTTGAATAAGCTTTGTTTGATCAAGAAAACAGATAGCCACACCATGCAAAGAAGTTGTTGATCATCAAGAAGTGTAAACACATCCAGAGTATCTGAAACAAGCTAACCATGAATTGAGCAGTGGCTGGAAGGACGATCCCAAAGGGTGGTGCACAGTGGAGCTAAATCCAGCTGGCGGCCGGTCACAAGTGGTTCCTCAGGGCTCAGTACCGGGGCCTTTCCTTTTTAATATCTTCATTGATGATGTCGATATGGACATAGAAAACACTATCAGTGAGTTTGCAGATGACACCAAGTTGGGTGGGAGTGTTGATCTGCTTGAGGGCAGNAGAGGCCTGGAGAATAAGGCTTATGAGGATCAATTGAGGGAGTTGGGATTATTTAGTTTGAGGAAGAGGAGGCTGAGGGGAGACCTCATCACTCTCTACAACTGCTCGAAAGGGCATTGTAGAGAGGTTGTTGCTGGTCTCTTCTCACGGGCAATGAGCGACAGAACAAGAGGGAATGGCTGCAAGCTGCAGCAGGGTAGGGTTAGGCTGGACACTAGGAAAAAGTTTTTCACAGAGAGAGTGGTCAGTCAGTGGAATGGGCTGCCCAGGGAGGTGGTGGAGTCACCATCCCTGACTGTGTTTAAGAGTAGATTGGATGTGCTGTTGAGGGATCTGGTGTAGGGGAGAACTTGTAAAGTAGGGCTGATGGTTGGACTTGATGATCCCAAGGGTCTCTTCCAACCTGAATGATTCTATGATTCTATGAATGCCAACAATAGCGACAGCAAATCAAAAAACACCTCTGCAATTTGAACAGGCTGGTCACCCAGAAAATATCCTTTTGACTATCCAAGAACTAAGGAAGGGATCACATCTCCACCCTCCGGGGAATACAGGAGATTGAAAAGAAGCCAGAGCACTCCACAGCTCTGCGTCAGGACTACACATAGCACAGCTGGAACCACCACACTAAAGCTTCCCAAATTTTTTTCAGTATGAGAGCAATGGTTGAACTTCCCTTATTTAGGTCAAAGCACAGCCCTAGTGATTTCCTGCTGTCACTACCATTGTCATAACAGCAAACAGAACCCTTTGACAAACGGGTATTGCTCTCAGCAACAAAAGAATTAAAACCAAAGGCTGTAGAGTATGTAACTCTGTTCAGAGGAAGTACTGAATGGGAAAAAAAATATAGTTATATACACACACGTTGCTTCCCTCACTTGAACATACACATATAAAAACACATGCTGAACCACATTTTGTCTCAGTGCTTTCTGTCAGCACCTATAAGATTTTAAATTATTATTTACTGTTCCTTTGCCATCTTCTAAGATTTGGCTTCCTATATTGGTGCATCAGCCCAGCATGGGAAGAGAGTAAGTGTTGCCGTAGGTCCCTTTTAATAGCCTCTCTCATGCCTCACTGCTGCAATGGCCAATAAAGGGAAGCAAAACATGAACTACTTAAATAAAAAAAGCCAAACAAACGCATAGTCAACATGGGTCGTTATATGTAGCAAAAGTTCAGAGATTATTTCCTTTGTTGTGGGTATTGATACAATAACATTTTGATATACATACACCTATTTCAGGGAGAGCAGCCTGTCTGGTAACATCCTAAATGTAGATTTGGGAGGGCAACTATTGGCAAGGATAGCATGGGAGCTATGCTGTTCTATGGAAAAGCTGGACAGGGGCTTTTTACAAAGACGTGTAGTGATAGGATGAGGGGTAGTGGCTTCAAACTAGAAGAGGGTAGATTTAGAATAGAGATCACGATGAAATTCTTCCCTGTGAGCATGGTGAGACACTGGACCAGGTTGCCCAGAGAAGCTGTGGCTGCCCCATCCGTAGAGGTGTTCACAGCCAGGCTGGACAGGACTTTGAGCCACCTGGTCTAGTGGGAATGGTCCCTGCCTGCAGCAGGATGGCTGGACTAGATGAACTTTAAAGGTCCCTTCCAAGCTAAATCACTCTCTGATTCTATTTGGTGAGAAAGGGATGTTACTGATTGCAATCTAACACGGTGAGAGAACACCGATTTACTCCAAGTCAGTGACGTATGCTTAACAGTTTCTTTCTGCTGACACAGGGACCTGCATGTGTTTGCTTATCTCAGCAGTAATTCTGCTCTGCATTTGGGAAATCAAGACAGGTTTCAATTTCTGAGGGCTGGACCAAGTGGCATTTCCAAGCAGAGCCCTGTGCTTACTGCTCCAAACTTGACCATGAGCTGTTGCAGGCGATTCAGATGGGATGCATCTGGGGCAGAACAAGAGTTCAATGAATTCCTCTTGTTTGTTTCAGTTGTCAAGCACCTGTAAGTCCTATTACTGCCTTGAAGTAGTATATTCCCTTGCTTAAATACAACAGAGCTCCTGATGGAGAAGTCAGCTGTTGTCTTCGTTTCAGGGAATCCCTCAGCAGCTCAACAGAGAGATAGTTCACCTCTTAATAGATGGGTATCAAGGGGGGTGACCTTCACACCACTTTGGAAGCTCTCTACTGAGTGCAAGACTTCAACAACTAGAATGTACCATTAAATAATAATTATTATTAGAAGAAGAAGAAGAACAAGAAGAATAATTTTCAAAAAGCACCCATACTGTATCTGTAAAATTGTGAAGGATCTTGAGATTCCTTTCATGCTCTCTTCCTTCTTTGAACAGTATGTATAGAAGATCAGGCCAAAGCCAGGGGCTCTTCTGTCGCTGTTGGATTAGATCACTCATCCTAGGGGCACAACAGTTACATCATGTAACATTGCTTGACAAAAAATCAATGTACAGCACACTTTCAAGAAGTAATAAAAAGTTCTACCCCTCCCAATGAAATGGAATGTAACGTGCTGTGTGGGCTTAAACCCATTCATCTGGAGGGAAGGTTGTTCATATTTGTTCCCTGATTTCAAACCATCTCAAAATTTCTGTAGCCTGTCCCAGCATCGCCATGATTTATATATTTAAGCACTGATCCCTGAGAAGGAGAGCATACTCTCATTTAGTGGGAATCCTCTTGAAACAGATCTATTAAGTCATCCAGTCCAGTCCCGTGCCACATCAGTAAAGCACTGACCATGCCAAAAAGTCATGTACAACCTGAAAAGACTATTCATGTCAGGGCTCCAAAATGTCTGTTCCATGACCTCAAACAGCAGTCTAAAAGCATCACATTCCTACTTAATTATTCAGATAGCAGCCACGCCAGATGGCACATGAAAAGTATTTGAAATAAAGACTATTAGACTTCAAGTATGTTCAAACAAAACTGGAGTGCTTTTGGATGGGCTGTTTGTCATCATCTTTCAGCTCTTGCATGTTTTGGCTGCAGAAATAGACTTTGAGAAGTAATTACATTTAGACCAACTTTGGGCCCACTTGTGGTATCATTTGGGAAAGGCCATGGACCCGATGACAATCAAACCCTCTAATTCTACACCCCTTTTATAACACACCTCTCTCAACCACTCCATCAAAAGCTAGGAGTGAGATGCCACAAGCAACTACATCTCACCTAGGCTGACACACCAGTGTGGTAGGTATATAAGCCATGCTTTTCCTAATGCGTTGGACAATCACATACAATTTTAATGGTGTAAATACTGCCTTCAGCTGCAGAGCAGCAGTGTCTCAGCTTTAACAGGTTGCCTAAACCAGCACCCTCCCAATTCTGCCAGTCATTAAATGCTCCAAGCTCCATAAGTTTTTTTTAACCTCCTGTACCACAGAATTAACTAGATAGCAGCTGACATCCTCTTCAAAGCCTCAGCCTCCCATTGTATAAGCAGGAGGTTTTCCTGCCTTCTTGTCTTTCTACCTCTACCTGTGACCCTCCTTGGTCCTCTCTTCTGGGTCACAGCAGATGCAGTGAACAGACCAGCAGCATCAACTCCAGCCCAACTACAAAGCAGCCAAGGAAAATGTCCATTTACCTGTAGATAGCACGAACGTACTCAGAATCCTTATTCTCTTGAGCACCCACGTTCTTGCCCATCGCCGTTTCTAGAAGGAAATCATCAGCAGTTCACAAGTGCTAAGTGAGATGCAGAGTCCCTGTACACAGTGAGTTACCACTGCTACCAGCCTCTGTCACCACAAAGTCCCTTTGGCAGGTAAATAGACACATATTTCTCCAAGTAATGAGCTTGCTCCATGCCCAGGAATCCTGCTCCTCAACATCACCTCACTTCAGACTGCTACCACTGCCCTGCTCATCCCACAAATTCATCCTCTCAGATGCACACAAGGAGAAGGAGTGGCCTTGGGAGGATGGAAATGCGTTCACCCAATATGCATGGACATTCCTCTTCAATTATCTCCTCACACAACATGGCACAGCTATACGTATGAGCCATTACATCATTCACAACTCCCTCCACAATAATTCAAGCGAACTTACCACAAATGATATCAAGGGCACAAAGAGTGATGTCTAGGAAGACATCAAACGGTTCCTTGTCAACGTGCTTCTCAAGTTTCTCTAACAAAATACTTCCTTGCTCATTCATAACCTCAAGAAAGTCAGTTAAGATTGCAAAGTGGAACGTGGGAGTTATCATCTTCCTCCGTGACCGCCACTTGTCTCCGGTGCTGCAAAATCAACACAGAGATGGAAGGGTTAAAAACTCCAAGTCAAAAATAAAACCCTCACATCATGGGAAGTACATGGTGAAAAACTACAGCCTGGAACACTTTCACAGATGGACACACTGTGGATGACTCTTCAGCCTGTCCATAGCACTCCCCAGAAGGAGCAAATGGAAATACTTCTTGCTCCATCTCTCTCCAAACCATAGCCCACCATTTCTGCAGCTGCTCTCAACCAAAGGAGATGCCAAAAAACATTCAGGCAACACAGCCACAGAGCTGCTAAGTGTGCAGGCTCAGAGGGATGGAGCAGGAGCCATCTATAGGACAAATCAGCTGTTCAGCATCAAGGCCTCAAGTCATCACATTGCCTCTGTGAATTGCCACCCATGCTTGCCTTCAACCGCTTACTAGGAAACGAGGGTTGCAGAGAACTGGACATTACCCAAATTACTGCCTCAAGGTCTGGCTACCAAGTGCTTCCTTGGAGACAGGCCACTGCCTTCCACATGTCAGTGAAAGAGCATGGAGCCGCAGCAGGTGACACCAGCTCCCTGTGGGTTCTTGTTCACTTTTTCTGAATGACATGCCCCACAGGCACACACACAGCTGGCAGCTCTGCTTACCAGGTGAGCCATCACACCACTTCTCTTAACCCGCATTTGGGGTAGTCCTCAGGCCAACTTAATCAGCAAAGACTGGAAAATCCTCCTCGATTATGTTTTTGCAAGCACAAGTAAGTCAAAACACCTCCAAAAGTCCACTGGAAACAAAACCACTGAATAAAGAAGGTGGCTAACAGCCATGGACCCCAACTCTCTGCACTTTGCTGGTGATTACTGCCTTCTTCATGGCCACGAACAAAACTCAGGATAAAAGGCATTCCTCATCCTCTCCCATAAGCTTGCATCTCGCACACCACATGATCACAGCTAGCTTTTACAACCTCCACAAAGCACAAGGAGTTCACCTCTAGGAGCTCCAAACAGGCAACAAAGCTCCACTGCTAACTGCTAAAGGGGGACCTTGACCTTCATGCACAAACATAGAAGAGGCACAAAGTCACCCCAGCTAATCTATATTCTCCTTGCTTTGACTCTTGTATACCCACATAATCCAGACCAAACCTTCCTTGATCCTCGCAAGACTGGAGGGCACTGAGATCTGGCCTCGTTCCTCCTCCCTCTCTCCACTCCTGACTTGTGCTTTTACCCATGTTCACTTCTTACAGGCCTCCACTGCGCGAGGAAAACGAGGAAGGCGTAGATACTCTCCCATCCCACCTCAATGCATCACCAACCTCACGCCCATCCTACTGGTTTGCCCTGTCAACAGCTGAGATAAGCGATGCACATAGTCCCAGCTCTGCCACAGGGTGACCACTCTACACGTACCACAGCACTCAAAAGATCCACACTGAAAACCAAAAGACACCACCTGCTACAGGCTACAACTTCCCCAAACTAACATAGGTTTCAATCCTGTGGACAAAATAAGTAACAGCAGCCAAATTTGCCAAAAAATAGATAATGCCAAAAGATTTTTATCAGACATTAGCTGCTAAAGAGCAACCACGACCATCACAGGGAACAAGACTTCTACAGCTATCACCTACATCTTTGTCCAGTGATACACAACAGCATTCCTGCCACCAAGCCCAGGGCACCTGCATTTCACTGTACCTCGTCAGGAGTCCAGTGCCCAGCCACGGGTGCAGGAAATGGTACAGGTATGATTTTTCTATGTGTTTCGAACTGCTCAGAATAACCTGTCAGAAAAACACAACTTGTTAGATGGAGAGAGATTTCTTCAGCTGAGATTACTTCACACGACCTCAGTTCATCCACAAAAACGCCCTGAGCCTCAGTAAAACGCAGGATATTTCAGTACAAGCTGGTACACAAGGGGGAACGTTGAATTCACACCCTCAAGTCTTTCAGTAACTATCTTAATCTCGAGAAAAAATGAAATACTCAATGCTCCCACTCCCCTTATCTTCCTGAAAAAAGATAAATCTGCGTTACAAAGTCACAGGCAGAGCTCAGAGAAAACCCAACAGTTTCCAGCCTTAAGCAAACTCTCAAGTACCACCATCTCTTCAGCAAACACTCCAACCAAGAAACGATTCTGTCTTCCCAGTTCAAGGCTGATCATTGTCAGTAGCAAAACTAAGGACTACATTTTGCAGCACCAAAACAGACCCACCGATTTCTAACGCTGAAGTCAGCCCGACACCAGCATTGCAATCTGCATTTCATAGTGTTCTATCCTTACCTCAGTGGTCCCATCCATTTTGATCTTGGGAGAAGAAGTTTTCACACATGTGAAAACAAAGCTAAAGGAGAGTCCAAGCCCTTTTTTTGCAAAAATTACACCAAGGGAACAGAAACTGACAGGTTGGACGCTGCTTGGCATGCCAGAAGAACAGACAGGAGACAAGCACACTCACCTCCACAGTGTCAGGGTGATATAAAACCATGACAGGCAATGGTCCTACCCAAAGTTTGAACAATGGCCAACTCCTGAACTCTTCAACGTAAATCTGTAGTTGTTTAAAAAAACCTGAATGAAAAAAGCACATTAGCAAGACTTTTGTGATTAACTCTTTTTTACCATATGCTTTGTAATTCTGCTTCTGTTGTAGTTTTATCTTTCCAAGATGACCAAGTAGTGTATTTTGCACCTATCCATCAGCTGTAGCACAGCAGCATTTCTTTAGGGCTGCACTCTTGAAGGAACTCTGTTCTGGAGAAACCCCTCCTAGCTGCAGATAAGGCAGTTTGATTTAAGCAGCCTCAAAACGCTGCAGAATGGGCCTTCTCCATCACAATGCTCTTCATAACAGAGCCAAATCAAACATAATCAGGGCCATGCTTACCTTCTGGCCTAGTTCACACTAGACAAAATGCTGTATCAAGATGCTTCTTTACTTTCCAAGTACAGGGTGAAGCCTTTTCCCATCTGAGACCTCATTGACAGGATTAAACTCCACTCTTGTCTTTACTGAATAGTAAGTGACCTTTCACGGGGCCACTGTGGATCTGGCAATTTAGATGTCCCAATCTCTAAGGGCACAAAGACTCATAGGATCATTTACACCAGGAACCACCTGAGAGATACAACTGTCGTCCAGCTACCAGTTGGACTTCCTACCAGTGAGCTCAGCAACACAGGCAATTCTCCACCCACATTACTGTCCACTTATCCAGGCCACATCTTGTCAGTTTAGCTAAACAGAAAGCATGGGTGATGGACTCAAAGACCTCACTGAACCAAATTAAATGCCATCGACTGTCTCTTCCCTTGCTCACAGATCCAGCTCTCTCATCATCACAGAGGGCAATCGGGTTCATTCTGCAATTCTAGAGAAGGTGGCTGCTATCAGGATATTCTAGGATTAAACATGACTCTTATACAGGTTTTTATACACATCCTGACTATGATCCTGCTACTGCTTACCAAAGTCACCCTCAGGGCAAGCTGTTTGCCCTCACTTCCACCAGAGACCTCTTATATCTGTATTTAGATATGGGGTTGGATCCAGAGGAGAGATGCCAGCATGTACCCCAGTGAACAGAGGGAACATGTCCTGGCATGTGTCAGCACTGGGCAATGTATGTGCCCATGCTGGACTGGTCCTTGGCTTCACCATGCTCCCATAAGCCAGTCGCTCACTCTCCTGGGTCACAACTACCCCATGCAGCAACCACCCTCAGCTTGGCGAATTGCTGCTGGTAAGCTGGCTGGCAGAAAAGAACGTGGGGGTGTTGGTCAACTGTTGGATGAATATGAGCCAGCAGTGTGCTCAGGTGACCAAGAAGGCCAACAGCATTCTGGCCTGTATCAGAAATAGTGCTGCCAGCAGGACTAAGGCAGTGATGGTTCCCCTGTCCCCGGCAGTGGTGAGGCCCCACCTCAAGTGCTGTATCCAGTTTTGGGCCCCTCACTACAAAAAAAGACCTTGAGGTGCTGGAGCGGGTCCAGAGGAGGGCAGCAGAGCTGGTGAGGAGTCTGGAGCACAAGCCTGGTGAGGAGGGGCTGAGGGAGATATGGGTGTTCAGCCTGGAGGAAAGGAGGCTGAGAGGAGACCTTCTCGCTCTCTACAACTCCATGAAAGGATGCCATAGGGAGGCAGGGGTCAGTCCCTTCTCCCAAGTCAAAGGCAATATAGGACAAGAGGAAATGGCCTCAAGTTGCTCCAGGGGAGGTTCAGATTGGATATTAGGAAAAATGTCTTCACTGAAACCATTCTCAAACACTGGAACAGGCTGCCCAGGGAAGGGATTGCGTCACCATCCCTGGAGACATTTAAAAGACATGTAGATGTTTGGCTGAGGGGCACAGTTTAGTGGTAGACTTGGCAGTGCTGGATTAACAGTTGGACTTGCAAGCAAAACAATTCTATGATCCTTTTGCATCTAATGCATAAATCTAAGGCCCAGCTAATCCTGAAAGCAACACAGCACAGCGTGTGGAGTTCCCTTGCACATGCTGACTCCGGGGAAGACAAGCGTTTGCAGAAATATTTTTCCCTTGCAAACAAAGAGCTTTGGATCTCAGCTAATAGCTGCAGGGACATGGGAGTCTGTGTTGTGACACAGCATTTCCTGCTGCAAAAACCACATCCCCCAGCATTCCTGCTTCGCCTCGCCAATAACTGGAAATGGGTCAGAGTCCAGCATCTGGAAGCCACTGTCAGACTGAAACTTCAGCTGCGTCACACTGAACCTCTGACTGAGAGTAACCCCACATTTATGCAGGTTCTCTCCTTTCCCCTCCAATGCCCACTTCTCACACAGCTCCCCCTCAGCCCCAGAGAGACCTAGAGGCGATGGCACACCCTAAAACCCACCCCAGCTAGCCACAGCTCAACCACCCAAGCATTTCACCGGTGCTGGCTCCTCCAGCAAAGCCCCATGCAGACCTCATAGCTGGGCTACAGCATGAGCTGCCCTTACCTTGTCCATCCCGCTCCAAGAGCAGAGCATTTCCCAGCAAAGGAAGGCAGGGGCTGATACCCGGGATCGGCTTCATCACCTGCCATTGCCTCCAGTAATCCCTCAGGGAGGACAGGGAGCAGATGGCCAAAATTGCCATCAGCAGAGTGATGACCCCAGCCCCCAAGTGCAGCAGCTGGGTTCCCCCCGCCACAGCATCCTGAATGACCTCCATGGCCATCTCCCAGGCTCCTGCTCCCAGCCTTGATCCCTTACTGGGGAGCTGGCACTGCCTGTGCCCGGCCGGTTCTGCCGTCCTGCAGCGAGTGGAGTGAGCCAAGGGCCACGAGAGCGAGAGGCGGAGCTGTCACACAGTCCCGAAACGCAGCTTCCTGCCAGGAAAATAAACAAAGACATTAAAAAAAAAACCCAACCACCTGCCTCATGGGCGGAGAGGCTGCCTGCAAGCACTTTGTGACTGCAGAGCAGCCACAGGGAAGGGTGGTGCCATCTCCCTGACCTCACTTGGCTCCTCTGACTTAAGCGAAGAGCACAAAAGTTGTCAGCAGGTCCATGCAATGCCTCAGAAGAAAACGACATAAACTGCTGTCAAGAGAAAAATCACTTTTTTGCTGATTTGGGAAGGATGGTTTTTCTCAATATCTGTTTTTCAGATGCTCAGGGAACACAGTTTTGCCACATAGAACCGCTCCAGTGTTGTCCAACAAGATGCTGGAGACCCCACCTGCAGTGCTGCATCAAGCTCTGGTGCCCCCATTATAAGAAGGAAGTGGACAAGATCATCAGAGGGTTGAAGCCCCTCTGCTGTGAGGGGAGGCTGAGAGAGCTGGGGTTGTTCAGCCTGGAGAAGAGAAGGCTCCAGGGAGACCTTAAAGACCCTTCCAGTACCTAAAAGGGCTACAAGAAAGATGTGGAGGGAGTCTTTATCAGGAAGTGCAGTGATAAGGGAGGTGGTAATGATTTTAAACTGGAAGAGGGTAGATTTAGATCAGATATTAGGAAAAAATTCTTTGCTGTGAGGGGGATGAGACACTGGCTCAGGCTGCCAGAGAAGCTCTGGCTGCCCCATCCATGAAGGTGCCTAAGGCCAGACTGGATGGGGCTTTGAGCTACCTGGTCTGGTGCGAGGTGCCCCTGCCCATGGCAGGGGGTTGGAACTCAATGATCTTTAAGCTCCCTTCCAACTCTAACCATTCTACAACTCCATGGTTCAGGTGCTTCAGATGGGGAGTACTTTTCTTCACTTGGGACAATGGCTTCAAGAGGGTACAGAAATCAGAGCCCTTGCAAACCCATGCTCAAGAACAGCACTGCAAAGCACACTGCTGGTTCTCAACTCAAAGGGCTTTTGCTGGCCTTGCTGTTGAACACTTAAGACACAAGCTAAATGGTGCCAGCAACACAACTGGCAGCACCAGCACCTGTGTCACAACTTGCAAAGTGCCTGTGTAGAAGTGGTGCCATACCCACCACTGTCGCTGCTGCCTCAGGAGGATCCAGGGTCTCTGCTCTCTGCGCACTGCTGCAAGGCTGCAGAACACCAGCTCCTCAAAGCCACCAATGCTCAGAAACCCCGTGGGCAAACAGAAGTTTGGGGAGAAGACAAAACAGCTCACACCCCATTTGCAAAGCTTCACCCCCTGGGTCATAACACAAGAGCTTTGATGGCGATGGTCATCTTTCTCTGGTCCATCTTGTACCGAAATTGACTGTACTGGTGGTTTCAGTAAACCAACAAACAGCATAAACAAAGCAACTAAGGTAAGAAGCACCAACAGAGAAAGCTCAGAACACCAGAAGCAAAGGAAGGGCTGATGACCCTTGGCAGCAGAGGGGAGAATGTTTTGGCATTTTGTTCCTGCAATCTCCAAGCAAACACTTTATCATAAATGCTGACAGTTGCTTTTTTTCTCCACAGTAAACAGCTGGAAATGAACTTTGCAGCTCTTGCTGTTATTTGTAATGCTTTGTGACAGAAAGCAGTAGATACATAACCCAGCTTGCAAATAAGAAGGTGAACTATGTAGCCATCAGTCCCCTCTTTTGTTCAGGTGACATCGAGGTGCTGGAGCAAGTGCAGAGGAGGACAATGGAGCTGGTGAAAGGCCTGGAGAATAAATCTTATAAGGAATGAGTGAGGGAGCTGGGACTGTTTAGTTTGAGGAAGAGGAGGCTGAGGGGAGACCTCATCACTCTCTACAACTGCTTGAAAGGACATTGTAGAGAGGTCGGTGCTGGTCTCTTCTCAAGGGCAATTGGTGATAGAACAAGAGGGAATGGCTGCAAGCTGCAGCAGGGTAGGGTTAAGCTGGACATTAGGAAAAAATTCTTCCCAGAAAGAGCGGTCAGTCAGTGGAATGGGCTGCCCAGGGAGGGGGTGGAGCCACCTACATAGTCACCTACACACCTAAACAGTCACCTTGTTTAAGAGTCGATTAGATGTGGTGTTGAGGGATCTGGTGTAGGGGAGAACTTTGTAGAGCAGAGCTGATGGTTGGACTCAATGATCCCAAGGGTCTTTTCCAACCTAAATGATTTGATGATTCTATTCTATGATTCTATGATCCTTCCTATGAAGGAAGGAAGTGTTCAGGACTAAGAGGCTCGCCCTTTGTCCTTGTAACACAGAGATTACCTGGGTAAATAGACTCTCTTCTTTTTTAAAACAAACAAACAAACAAACAAAACCCCAAACAACAAAACCAAACCAAACAAACAAAAAAACCACCCTGCAGTTCATTCCCTCCATGGGGATGATAATTAGATCAAGTGGCTAATTGCAATTCTGCATCAAAATTTGTGTTTCTAACCACTGATAACTCCTTTCACGGGAAAAAACACCCTCCCCCCCCAAAAAAAAAACCAACCAACCAACCAAAAAAAAACTCAACTGAAAAACAGTGCACCAACAGGGACAGGGTGAAAAGCCACAGGGAAAACATGAGGGAACACAGCAGAACAAACATTGCCACATCCCACTGGCAGCTGGCAAGGGTGCCGCCACTAACAAAAGGCAGCAGCTACACAGGAATGAGATGTGAAAGCTATATCCAAGAAAGATGAAATGAGGGATATGGCATGAAATGAGGGCTAATTATGCCACCCAGACTTGTAATCATTGTAAACCTTGGAGGATATTCTGCAAGAGTTTTCAACCAGATTGGGATCAGCATTCCTTTTTCACCCAGAGAGCTACTTGCTTCTGTGCTGGATTGGAGCAGGCGCCCCGCTGGTTAGTGAATCTTGGCTTTTATCAACGCCTGTAACGGCGCAAATCTGCTTTTAATCAGCCCCTCACCTAATTGGCAGCCTATCAGCCCATGTTGGCAGAGGGCACGCACCCTGTCAGGCAGCTGTGTCAGCTGGTCTGGCAGGGAAAAGCAAAGTTTACCCCAGCAGTTCCCATGGTTACCGATGATTAGGACAGCATAAGCAGCAGCATGAATGAATTCCATCTCGAAAGAACTAAAGGAAGAAGAAAAAAAAGCAGGGACAGACAATATTTACAAGAAAAAGCAGACAGACAGGAAAATGAGAAATGTTCAAAGAGCAGTTAAAGTGGAGATACCACAAACTCCCGATCAAAAGTAGAAATTTTTATACATGACTGATGTTTGGATAGAGTAGAACATCTTTAACACCAAGGAAACACAAAAAAGCAGGAACAGGACTTTGTGGCCTCAACATAACTTCTGAAGGTAGAATACCAATTCCCTAAGGAAAGATGGGAAGAGGAGGAATGCCTGAGAAGAAAGTGCAGCAGCAGCAGCATCTTGACTCTGCAAACAGAGCAGACACCTTGACCACGTATTTAATTCTGCTCTAATTTTTAATCTGACCCCTGGTCAGACCACTTTAAAGGAAGGCAGTGCAGGTGTCCTGAAGGCTGCAAGGCTGGGCAGAAGCCAGCACACTGCAAATCCAGCACTTCAGTCTTCCATTCGGTGCATGGGGTTTCTGCTTCTTCCGAAACTGGGTTACGAGGCAACCTGGAATCTCTTCCTTGAGGCTGGAGGATGTCTCTGAAAGGATCTGTAGTAATGCTGTGAGCCTGGAAAACAAAATACTGTTTGTCAGTTGTGGGAGAATCTGAAAGGCACTCCAAGATTACATACGAGGTAGTTCTATTAATCCGCTCCGATCAAGGTTTGCTAACCTGCCCTTATTCTTACATCACCTTTTATATAATTAAGCCAATCATATAATTATCTAAACTGAAGGAACGTCCAAATAAACAAAGGTTACATACAGGCACTCAAATACCTCAGGAGCGAGGCAGACAGCTTTGTAATAATGGAACTCAATAACCCACACAGGGCTACTCTCTTTTTTGATGCTATAAACAGAAAACAGACAAAAATCACTGTTGATTCTTATATTTATTTAGGAGAGCTTTCTCCTCATGTTAAAAATGCACAGTTTCAATTTTATTTTTCCCCACATAAAACGTTTACCAATTTGGTGAATATATAGGGGCTAAAACAAAATTTATGTCAGGAAACAGGGCACAAAGACATACTTGTGTTGCTGCTCTGGCAGCTGCAAAGCATGAAGCCTGTACATCACATACTTGTGCCAGAATAGTGATATGCTGAAATCAAAAATGCCTTAAAAATTCAAAACCAAACTCAGAAGACCCTGCCAAGCACACCTGCTCTTCTTTTATGCCGAGGTGGCGCTCTCTGAGCACCTTCCATCTCGACTGTGCCACGGGTTAATAGGTTTTCTTGGCCTTTTGCCTTCCAAGTGTTTCTTACTTTGCCCACCTATTAAAAATCCTTGACCTGTCCCCCTGTGACTGGTGGAATCCATGGGAGTCAGTGATCTCTTCTGAGGCGTGTCTGTCTGTAAAAAGGAATGACATGGTGTGTTTATCTACTGAAATGGTTTTAATTACAGTTTTTACAATCTAGTCCAGCAGAGTGAGTGCTACCAAGCAGCAAAGATCCAAGCAGTAGTAAAACTGCACCTCATTGAGAACAGGCCTGAGGAGAAGGACTTGAGGGTGTTGGTGGATGAGAAGGTTAACGTGAGTCAGCAACATGCAGTGGCAGCCCATACGGCCCCTCACAGCCCGGGCTGGATCAAAAGAAGCGTGGCCAGCAGGGCAAGGGAGGGGATTCTGCCCTTCTGCTCTGCTCTGGGGAGACCCCACTTGGAGTCATCTAGATTTGGAAACCTTGGCACAGAAAAGACATGGACCTATTGGAAGAAGTCCAGCAGAGAGCCACAAAGATGGGACGGAGCTTCGTCCAGAGGGATGGAGCACCTGTTTTATAAGGACAGGCTGAGAGAGTTGGGGTTGTTTAGCCTGGAGAAGAGAAGGCTCCAGAGAGACCTTAGAGCCCCTTCCAGTCTGTAAAGGGGGCCTTACTGGAGAGGGAGGAACCCTTGATTAGGGAGTGGAGCAATAGGATGAGGGATAACAGGTTTAAACTGATAAAGGGTGGATTTAGATGAAATATTTTGAAGAAATTCTTTGCTGTCAGGTGGTGAGACACTGGCCCAGGTTGCCCAGAGACGCTGTGGCTGCCCCATCCCTGGAGGTGTTCAAGACCAGGCTGGATGGGGCTTGGAGCAACCTGGTCTGGTGAGAGGTGTCCCTGCCGTTCTATAATTCTATGAGCTCTAGGCATACAGATATCTTCACACAAACTGCATCAAACATCAAAAAATATCTCTTCCTCATACTCTAGTCCTGCTTTTCAAAGCCCCACACCCTCCCAAAGCCTTCTAACATCTGTCTCTCCACAGGTAGCAGGAACCCCTGTACACCAGAACTCACGAGAGACCCAGCAAACGAGACCTTTTGCAGACCAAGAGTGGGCACAAATGGAAGCTTCTTCCCTCTCCCACTTCTCCACTCACATTGTAACATACCCTGAACGTATGGGTTGTGTTGGGCCTTGCAAACTGATCAATAATAAGAGTTCTTTCTCTGAGTGGCCGTTGGTCTGTACTGCCCGGCACCGCACTTGACACTCTGCTGCGAGCAAACCGTCCTCGATGCTGAGAGAATTGGGGGAAAAAAAATTAAAATTGAGAAAATGCAGCAATTGAATAGGTTAAAATAATGATTTTTACCATCACCATGCAAAACCAACAAAAAAACACATGAGAAGAAGAGAAAAATACGTTGGTACAAACCAAAATCACCAATTCCAGGTAACTTAAGGGTACTCGTGTTTTTCAAAGGGATTTGAGACCGTCCCCCAGTATTAGTCTGCCATCCCCAAATGCTTATATTAACTAAAATAAACTAGTAATACCAATAGTAGACTTTACACATGCCTCAAAAATATTATTCAGAAGCAAAATATCAAAATATCAATTTGCTTTTGTTTTATTAATGTTTATAAGTATGTAAAGGGTGAGTGTCAGGAGGATGGAGCCAGGCTCTTCTTGGTGACATCCAATGACAGGACAAGGGGTAATGGGTGCAAGCTGGAACAGAGGAGGTTTCACTTGAATATGAGGAAAAACTTCTTCACAGTGAGAGTGACTGAACCCTGGCAGGGGCTGCCCAGGGAGGTTGTGGAGTCTCCTTCTCTGGAGACATTCAAAACTCGCTTGGACGCGTTCCTGAGTGACCTGCTCTAGGTGTTCCTGCTCCAGCAGGGGGATTGGACTGGATGAGCTTTCAAGGTCCCTTCCAGTCACTGACATTCTGTGATTCTGTGGTGATTTATTACATCCATAACCCAAAGAAACAGACCAGTATCAATAATGTTTACCTTTGGTTTTATTCCAGTCAGTATCCATTTCTACGTCAGTGAGCATAATTTTATACTTCTTATAACCAAGCATAAGTGAATAAAACACTGAAAAGAAGCTATTTAAATCCAGATGTGGTAAGTGCAAGGTTACTATCGGGCTGGTTGGTTGTTTTTCTCTATTTTCTTTTCTCTTTTTTAACAAAGTCTTACCATCCCGACCTGTTTGTGACCTGGGGTTTTAAACTGGCTTCTCTTGGATTCTACCAGCACCCCGATGTAACACACGTTAGCATGTTAAGACCATGCATTAATTATGAACCAAAATTAACTGCAAAACTGCTCATTTTAAACACAAGAGCAAATTATTTCCAAACCTATCTTCACTGGGATGAAAACGAAGACAACTTACAGAGCTCTGTTGCAATCGAGGTACTGAAAGATACTGTTCAGCCACCTCTGGGTCTATTGGTGGTAACTTGTTCCAGGTTGTAGGTGCACGAGCAGAGGATAAACGATCTGAGCTGGCACCCCTGCAGAATGCAAAGGGTTCTTTAGGAACATTCACATTAAAGGCTTCATCACTGAAGCAGTATGAAATTATTAAGCAGTACATTTCTTTATACAGCTCAGCTACAGAACGTAACAACACCTAGTATAGAAATAAAAAACAACCAAACAAACAAATGCCTCTCCTCAAAAATCACAGTTCTGCTTGCTTTCTTTTTCTCTCTGAACTCCAGAATCAGTGATAGATCTCAGGTTAGTTCTCAGGTGTTTTGTAAAAATCCTTCACTGGTGAAATTTCAGTAAAGTTCTGAAGAAAGCAAAGAATAAAATGAAAAAACTCACAATTTAGTCCCCCTAAGGATTTCATCATTGTACATATTAGGAGCTTTTGAGGAGAGTTGGTCAGAAGTGAGAGAAGGTAACCTACGATGGCTTGGTAGCTTCCTAGAAGATGCCAGCAGTACCCGAGACGATGAGAGAACGCTGTTACCAGCAGTTCTCCCCAACCTAGCATGCACCCAATTAGGAGCACTGGGGCCAACGCTCTGCCGTTTGTCTTCTTGCTCATTCCTGGGGAAAGAGGAAGGAGAACAAGAGAGGAATGAGGATAAAGAACCAAGGAAAGAAAAAAAATAAGGATTTCTTAGCAGAGTAGCATGGCAACCTCTACATTATCACATCGGTGATGCACGCAAAGGAGATGACTGCCGCCTTATCGCCTTTTCATAATTGCAAAACACCTTTTACACCCCATGAATTATGCCACCTTTGGAAAACATCAACAATGCTGACACCTACTGTATTTTTTCTACTGTGGCAACATGCCTCTGCTGGAGTGGCTTAGCTTGAATTGTCATCACACCCTTCAAATCACTACACAAGTTGCTGGAGAAACGGTGAGCCTAGTGAAAGCAACAAATAGGCATTAACCTTTAGTTGGGTTATGGTTGGGTTTTTTGTTTCCAAAGGAAGACCTCACAAAGCACAGAGTTAGGAGATATTTTACTCATTTCTCACAAAAATGTTTCTGTTTAGATGGGTCAGTAGAATTCTCCGTAGCCGATGGGGAAAATGTGCTGTTTCACCTAATTTAAACAGTTTCTTACAAAAGAGAAATGGGATCATTTCGTTACTGAATTGCAACTCAATTTGCAATGTAAATGCCAGTTGAAGCTGGAATTTGATTCTCCCAAGCCTGTGTTTTCCCCTCAGCACGTTCCAGCCCAGGGGGGCAGAGCCTGGGCACTTCTTATCCAAGAATTTTACCATTTCTGGCTACTACTTCCAGACCACTGCAGAACCAAGCGCAGCAACGGGGAGCACCGAGACTGCTGTGCTTTTTCTTCCCTGTTTCTCATCTCCCTATTCAACAACTGTGGAAAAAGAGCAGATGGAAGAGAATGAAGTTGCTCAAATAGAGAGAGACAGGGGGGGAAAAAACCCAAACAGAAGGAGTGGCTGGAAAATAAAAAATGTGCCAAATGGGAGGCAGGGGACAGAGGGAGAAGGAGCAGCAGAGGCACAGAGAAGGCAGCAAGCAGACAAAAAAAGGGCATTTTATCCATACAAACACGAGCTCACACGAAGACTGAGTGGACACACAGCAGAGTCCCCTTGTACAAGAGGCAAAGTAAATGAAAAGGAGTGAGGGAGTCTGGAACTCACATGGTTGTGAGTGAAGAACTCACACAACTTCACACACCCAGGGAAGATACTGATTTATTTTCTTAATTCTACCAAGAGGAATAAAAGCCACCATAAAAGCAGAACTATTTTCTAAAGGACAGAATACAGCCTAACAAGTGGGGTTTTTGTAAACCAACTTCAGCAATATCTTAGTGGTAAACTGTGCCTTTAAGAACCACAAAAGAATAAGTGAGAGTGACCAAGAAATGTAATGGACCTTCCTTTTAAGTGAGATGAACTATTTTAAGAATATCTAATTGGTTTAAAAAAAAGAAAGAAAGGAAAGGGGAGGGGAGGAAGAAAACAAGGAAAAAAATAAGAGAAAGAAAAGATAAAGAAATTTTAAAACAGGAGGGAGGGCAGAGAAAAGAGAGAGTAAGAAAGAAAAGAGCAAGGAGGGAAAAAAGAGAAAGAATGAAAAAAATGGGGGCAAAAAAGAAAAAACAAAAAGAACCCTGAGCCTTTCTTAGCTTCAACCAGAACTCTGCCCAAAGCTAGCAGAAAAAAGAACACTGCCTGACAGAAAGCTATTTTTACCTGTGAGGAAACAAAAGAGACACTTCTTGCTTCAGAGTTTCTGGAAAGAGGAACACTCCCGGCATCTGCTGTAGCACGAACAACTGGCAAATGGGGCAATTTTGTTGTAACAGCTTTCAGTTTTTCCACCTGTTTGTCACCCTCTGCACAACAGCAATAAAATAAAATAAAATAAAATAAAATAAAATAAAATAAAATAAAATAAAATAAAATAAAATAAAATAAAATAAAATAAAATAAAAAGAGAGAATAAGAGGTACTTTGTATATTTACCGGCTGTCATTTGTTGGGATTCAAATAATAATACACTTCCCAGTAAATAAAGACTTTCAAGTTTCCACGATATTTAAAAATCTACCGTAAATGATGTTTTTCTGCAAGCATCTGCACTTGTTTATGCTTTCTCTGAGGCTGACAAACAAGTTGGTCTATGCAGGTAGAGTGGGAGAGGGGTGTTTAAGAAAATAATGATAAGACTTTTAGAATGTTATTTAAAATTTCCCAAAGATCTTACTTGGTTGTTTGTTTGTTTGTTTTAAAGATGGAAAAAATAAGTACACACACAAAAAGAAGTCTATACTGATCCTATTCTTATCTATCAGCAACTAAACACTGGTTTGTGTACGTACCACCATTTTATTTCTGTTAAACCCAAATACTTTTGCATTTCTAGTTGAAATACCCTGGTTAACTATCTGTTTGTCATAAGTTTATAACCTTCATCAAGATAAAAGAGCACACCCTTCATAAAGCTGCTAAGCTGTCCTCCCTAAAATATAATACTGAGCTAAAAAGGGTGTGAAAAACCCTTTAATATTTCAGTAACCCCAGAAACATTATGTTCTGATGCTGCAAGTGTTCTGTATAATTTTGCCATTTATTACTTTGCTGTAGACCTAACATTGAGTATAGCCAAAATTTGAGGTAATTTCCAAAACCCACCCCCAGGTATCCTTCTGCTACTGTCCTTTTAAAATGCATTGAAAGGAGAACTGGGATTTCCCTCAGACTCCAGGGACAACACATGCACACCAAATAGAATTTGACTTCTAGTTAATTTTCCCCATTTTTGCTTTTCCTCCCTACAGTCCAACAGAGTATAAAAACATAAAATAAAATGAAATTACATGCATCACTGTTTCTTCATCCTATATTAAGCTCATGAACTCCTGCACTGTCAGCGCGGCTGTTCCCGTTAACAATCTGAGATCCTCAGGGTGCTTTTTATTAACAAAGCTCAAACAATGGAGCTATTTTTCAAGTAGCACCTCAAAACCACCCAGGTGTTAGATATCTTATAATGCTGTGCTACCAACATGGCATTCTCAAAAAAAAAACAGATTTCCCAAGCTTTAAGGAAAAAAAAAATAAATATATATATCACTTTACCAAGTTAGATTTGAAAAATAACATATCTAAAAATGTCAAATACCTGTGATATTAGTTTCCCAATTTTTTGTAATCAGTTCCTCCAATATCCCGATTATGTTGCTCCAGATACAATCAAATACTTCAGAAGCCACAGCATCTTTGATACAGGCACTGGGAGAAACGGGGGGGATGCCACGTTTACTCCTCTTCTCAGCGAGACGCATTTTCTTTTGTTCCCAATTCTCATCATCACTAATAAAGGAGGCAAATTCAAATGAATACCCATGGGGTTTGATTTCTTTTTTTCCCTTCTAGTACACCAAACAAACAGAAACACATACTACTCGGTGATTCTTTTTCCTTTTTGCCTTTTAATGCCACCATATCTCTTTCTAAGGAAAGAGGAGGAGAAAAGGGAAGAACTTGGTAGAGTGGGGATGATGGTTGGACTCAATGATCCCAAGGGTCTCTTCCAACCTAAATGATTCTATGATTCTATTAAATGTGATATTTTTTTTGAGAGTACAAGGATGATCCCACATTCATCCTGGTTTCCACTACCTCCCTTTCTCTTGTCAGTCACTTCTTCCTCAAACTGGGCTGCAAACTTCTTAACTGTAAGCAAGACTTGGCTGAATGGTCCAACTCACAACATGGCCATACTCATTTCACATCAGGCTTTGTAGTACCTGATAGAAAACTAGGATATTTCAAAATTGAAGGAAACAAGGAACAACATATCAAGGAGAGCAACATCCCTTCGGTCAAGTCTCTCTCCCAAATTAAGTTTCCTTAGCAAAACAAAGAGAGAAGAACCCTAAGAGGGTTCTTTAGCCCAAGCCATTTCCAAAAAGACAGCCACCCAGGCCCTCATGGTCTTTCATCCACCCAGTAGCTGAGCTACTGGAACATTCAACCGGGCCATGAGAAAACCAAGCTGCAGTGTCAAGAACACAGTTGCATGACTCCTGTCACTCACAAGAGTGCTCTACATGCAGGCTGAATCCCGCACCTCTCCTCAAAAAGCTATTATAAAAACAAATTTCAGATTCATTAGGGCAGACAATGAGAGCACATACACTGCAATGACCCTCAACAACCCAGTGGTCAAGGCACTCACATGGGGAGAAGGGTTTTCTTTCATTCTACTGCCGGTTGTGGTATTAAATATCCATTTTATTGAATCTCCATGCAGAAAACACCTCACAACAACTAGTGGCTAAGACACATTCCTCTGAGAAGGCAGCTGTGAGTTTTGAACCACTAGAAAGACAACATACCTAATGTTCCACGTGCACAGTGAGTGCCCTGACCACCATGTTACCCAACACAGGGACAGAAGGAACTGCGTTTCACAGAAAAGAAAGAGTGTATGAACCCTGACCAGGTTCGCTGATAATTTGTCATTATACTCTTAAAAAATACATATATATCTGTTATTTACAGCTCCATGTTGTCAAAGGCAAGATATTCTTCTATTTTTCCATCCACTTCGTAGATTTCTTCTTCCAGGAAAGAATACAGGCACGAGTCAGAGGCAGAAATCCTAGTGGAACTGGAGTCTAGTGATTTATGCATTGGAGAGGCTGTTGGGATCAGTTTAGAGCCTGAAATGCAGAGCCTGAAAAAGATATCAACAAAATGAGCATTGAATAGTCAAAAAGAAAAAAAAAAAGTGCATATTTATTTACACTGAAATGTTCCAGTAACACAAAAGTAATATTTGTGCATATTTCTGAAGAGGGAAGAGAAAAAAAGAAAACTTAAAAAACTTAACATACTCTTTTATATTGCTAGTGCATTCATGGAGGCCAGGTAAACACTTGGCATCCACACAGGTATCACTTGTGCTCTGAAAATGCTGAAAGCCTTCATCCTTTGGCAATAGGAGCTGCTTTCCTAGAACCCTGAATAAAAGAAGGGGAGAGTGAGTGATCTCTTGGATGGAAATCCACTCCGTGGTGCTAATGTCAAATAACTGCAAGCAGTAGGCAATGCAAAACCACACCTTACTGTTGCCTTGGAAAAGCAATTTATGGAGGGGTCAGGGCTTTGTGCAATACATGAACGTTGCCTGGTATTCAAGTCATTAAAGCTAAGCTGATTTATGCAAGATGTGATGCTAGCTTATGATTTTTAAGAGCAAATGGTCAAACTTGTTAGATTTTCCTAGTAGTAGGTAAACACACTTCCTTTCTCATCAAAACTCCATAAGAAACATTTAAAAATGGATGCAGAAGACAAAAATAACATTTGTTATGACTTCACTTTGCTAACTCCAGGAACCATCAATGTGAAAAGAAATCCTAATCCAAAGCGCTTACATGGGTTAAGGGTAGAATTAATGTTCAGGAAGTGCACAAACTCCAACATAAGTAACGTGCAGGGGCAGAGCAACTCTATTTAAACATACACCAAAAAAATTGCTTAATAAAATAATTTCTGAACACAGAATCATAGAATTGTCTAGGTTGGAAGAGACCTCTAAGATCATCTAGTCCAACCACCAACACAACCCTGATAAAACATCACTAAACCATGTCACTGAGCTCTATGTCAACCCATCTTTTAAATACCTCCAGGGATGGTGCCTCAACCACTTGCCTGGGCAGCCCATTCCAATGCTTAAAAACCCTTTCAGTGAAGATCTGAACCTCCCCTGGCACAACTTGAGGCCATTTCCACTTGTCCTATCACCTGTGACTTGGGAAAAGAGACCAACTCCCGCCTCTCTACACCTTCCTTTCAGGGAGCTGTAGAGAGCGAGAAGGTCTCCCCTCAGCCTCCTCTTCTCCATTCTGAACACCCCCAGCTCCCTCAGCCCCTCCCTCAGGATATCATTATGAAAATGATGCATTATTATTTTCTCATTACATCCTGCTAAAATATCTTTGCAATCATCATATTAAGCAAGCTGAAGAGCATTAGCTGCTGGTGCACCACCACCAAGACCTACTGCATAACTATGGCCCAGCTCAGTCCCAGAGATCTAGATTTGAACACCAAAAATGTTACCAGTGGCATATCAACAGTCAATCACACAAAGGTACCTCAAAAATTCAAATTAAAGTGATAACCAGTTAAAACTAGTACCAGCAAGAAACTTCCTTACCTTAGATGAGGAAACTGTTCAACCCAGTCTGCGCATTCCGCCTGCAGGCTTTGAGTTTGGGAGGTCACTTTTCCTTCAAACAGCATTTCATCAATCTCCCAAAATAACTGATGCACTCTCTGTGTGTTGGCTTTATCAAACTCCTATGCAGGGCAAAATTAAGCACTGTTAGCAAATACACACATATATTTATATTTTTTAAAAACCTACAATATTTAAAGAACAGGACACCTTGGACCAATTTGGCTAAGCATCTCAGAACAGGTCTTCAGATTACCTACTTTGGACACACAATTTATACACCACAGTGCAAAACAAAACCCCACAAAAGCAACAAACCATGTAGCTGCCCTGAGTAAGGTGGTTTAGCAAAAAGGAACTAGAAGTCTACATTTCTATGAAGTTAATGAATCAGCCGACAGCAGATATAAGGTGCCCGGGCTCTTGGTTCAGTCACTCTTCCAACACTGAGTGAAGAATGCACACACAGCACCAGCAGAGCTTTACACTTCTGAGTGAAACAGCTAAGAGGGCAAAGAGTGGACACCTTCTTTCTTGTGACACACTCTGGTGGTTAGGAAACCACTAGGATTTAGGAAACTACTGAGAGTGGTGAGGCACTGGCCCAGGTTGCCCAGAGAAGCTGTGGCTGCCCCATCCACAGGGCTGGAGGGGTTCAAAGCCAGGCTGGTTAGGGCTTTGAACAACCTGGTCTGGTGGAAGGTGTCCCTGCCCAGGGCAGGGGGGTCAGAACTAGATGGTTTTAAGGTCCCTTCCAACTCCAACCATTCTATGATTCCATGAATGACCAGTATGAGCTTTTTAAAATGAAAGTGGCAGAGACCAGAATGCTTTTGGATTTATTCAACACTACGAGTCTCCACCAGGCACACCTCAGAGGTCATCCTCCCTCAGGGGTTTAACGTCTCTCTGCATCACCTACGAAACAGAACTGTACTTAGGCAAGTACTAAATGCTCACTCAGCCTGGGACATTTACATGCAGGCTCATCAATAACGTCCTTTATGACTCAACACTGAGAAGAAATCCATTTAGACATTGCCCACATTATGCAGTATTTGAAAACACACATTTTATCACTGTCTTGGACTTGGAAACCTAAGCCTACCTTCTTTGGTAAAACAGTCCCAAAGTTTAATCATTTCACATTTTTATTCTATTTTTCTTTGTTACTCATCAGCTGTGCTGGCATTCCATGTTTTAGTGGACAATTTTTTAGCCAACAAAGCTATTTTTTAAACATTCAATTAATACACCTAATCATTGGGCTTTTATGGATGCAAGTGGTTAACTTCTCCTACAGGAGAAGCGCCACACGTCCATTTTCTATAAAAATCAATCTTCCCTACAATATTTATGTCAAGTGTAGTGTCCAGCTTTCTGTGACGTACATCATCCCTCCAGGAGTAAACAGAGCTTCGTTCAGTAGACAAACCAGTAGTGTAGCTTTTTATTCCAGACCAAGAATTATTCAGCCCCGTGGGCGTCGTGCAGCCAGTAGATGGAAGTGATGAAAGAGCTCCACTGTGAAAAGACGACAAATGGAAGTGAAGAACACAATGGTTTCCTGTATAAGCCTTTTAAAAAATAATGCAACTCATCACATAAATGGGCAGTGATACATATACCCAGCAGGTGCTTTAAAAGTGTACAACAAAGGCAGAAATAAAGTTCAAACCTGCTCAACAATGGTTTAGACCAATTTCTATCCCGTGTTACGTGTAATCCGTGCATTTCTATACACAGAGAGGTATTACTCAGCTGGCAGAAGCAGAAAACACAGCAATATATCACGGAAAAGTTAAGTAAATTACAGAAAGCAAAGATAACAGACTTATTTTCTTAGTCCTGTAACGGCAAATTAAGCTGGCACACACCAAGGCCTGAACTCAGCCATCTCAGCTGACTAAAGTGCTTATTTGTCTGCAAATTCAAATAATTTCTGAAGCTGAAGTCCATACTTAATAGTTGTCATCCAGGAGAATGACTAGAAGTACTATTTCAGAAGCGAAGGCCTACCACGGGTAATTGTCAATGGCTTCCCGCACATGGCTCTCAAAAACCGCCGGAAGAGACTCTCCACTTTTTCCAGAAAGACACTGGTTTTTGGGACCTCCAGACAGTCCTTTCCTATAAACACAGAAACACATCATTCCATAATATTAAATAAGGTTAATTGACACCTTTGCTACGGGGGGTGTAAAGGGGGAAGCGAAAGATGACAGCAGCGCTGCTGAATTTTTCAATCCTATCCATCAACATGAATATTTGCTTGTAACAAACCTTGTTTTAAAATAGCTTTTATTGACCTTATTTACTTAAAATTTTTTGTCACAAAACATACATTGAATTTGAGACTTATGGTACTCACACTGGCATTCTCCTGCAAATTTGTACATGGAAATGCACACGAAGAACACACACACACACCCCATTATTGCCAGAACCCCACAAAGTCACAACAAGGCAGCGATTGTCCCTTACAGTAAACATTTAACTACGTGGTTCTGTTCAATCATTACCCTAGAGCCCATTTTCTCAGGTGTTTCTCTGCATAAAAAGAAGTTACCCATCTGGTGCCAAGCAAACGGTGATCTCACTGAAAACCACAGACTCTCAGTTTGGCTGGTGTAAATGAACCAGGATATTAGCACATTGGGAAAGATGGGCATATTCTCCATAGGTTTTCAGGCCACAAAGCATCAGTTCCTCCAGTACCCAAGACTCCTTAACACGGTCTTAAGAACCAAGCTGCAAACTCTCTAATATTACGCCTTTCCAGCATAAAAATTGCCAGAATTTTACTTTTTTGGTTCTCCAAATACATGCTCAAACTTTAAAACCATCTCTTAGTAACCACACCAATGGACAGCAAAATCCATTGTGCTTTACTGGATGCTGGAACACCTCCACTTTCATTGTCTTAAAAGAAGAACGCCTATATATACTTAAAGGCTGGGCATCAAGAGGATGGAGCCAGTCTTTTTTCAGTGGTGCCCAGTGTCAGGACAAGAGGAAATGGGCACAAACTTGAACACAGGAAGTTCCATCTAAATACGAGGAGGAACTTCTTCACTCTGAGGGTGGCAGAGCCCTGGAAGAGGCTGCCCAGATTGGTGGTGGAGTCTCCATCTCTGGAGACAATCCAAATCCATCTGCACAAGTTCCTGTGCAACCTGGTCTGGGTGGACCCGCTTTGGCAGGGGGTTGGACTAGATGTTCTCCAGAGGTCCCTTCCAACTCATATCATTCTGTGATTCTGTAATACCTTTTAATGGAGGGAGCCTTTTTTTTTTTAAAGCCAAACCAAACCAAAACCAAAACCTAGAAACTGCTTATAATCAAATGTTTCTGCAATGCCACTAAATTCTGTTATGAATATGTTTAACCCACCTCTTCAGAACATATACAGGTGTGACAAAGTGTTCCTCAGAAACACTTTTAGAGCACTTTTAGATTACTTCATCTCTGGAAATTCCTATTTTCATCCCATAAAATCCTCAGGTCATAACCATGAATAACAACACGATTGCATCCAGAGTACATTTGTGAATGAGTAACTGAAAAGGAAACTGCTGACAGCTTGAGAGTTTCCTTGATTTCTTCAGCCAAGAACTGTAGAGCAATCCTAACTGCTGCAGAGCGAATCTTTCTTCTTCCTATCCTTTGATAGGTCTTAACTTTACACAGATGACAAAAATACATCTGAAAACCTCATTTTGTCATAACACGAAGGTTTATCTCCCAGGCAGTATGGCTGAGCTACATGCAAACCTTGCTCCTTCTGTTCATGTCCACCTCTCTCTGCTGTTTCGTTTGCCATGTTATTGCCCAGCCAGTCTTACAGGGTCTTTCTCCATTTTTTTTCATAGCTGACCCTTGTCCTGAATACTTTTCCACAGCTTAATATCACCACCAAGACTTCTCACTTCGCTGCTCACCTCTTTACCCACTCAATGAGCTTTAACTGCCCAGGACAGACCCCTAGGAAACACCACTGGAGGAGGAAATCATTTACTTCCACCTTCTATTTCCTTCTGCAGTGATTTCCTTGAGCAAGAACCCTTTACTTTTGCATTCCAACTGCTTCATTTATTTGACAAACTTCTGGAAACCCAAGCCGACTACACTGGTTTGATTCCCTCTATCTATAAGGCTTTCTGTGTTCTCAAAAACTCCAGTATTCTCCAACACTGGACACCTTTAAGATTTGGCTGGACAGGGTGCTGGGCCAGCTTATCTAGACCATGCTGTTGTCATGAAAGGCTGGACCAGGTGACCCTTGAGGTCTGTTCCAACCTATGATGGCTCTATGATTCTATGAGTATTTCAGACTTTTCTCTGTTATTAGACCATGAGCCAGGAAACAATTGCAAAAAAATTATGGAATAGTTTGGGTTGGAAAAGACCTTTAAAGACCATTTAGTCCAACCCTTCTGTCATCAGCTGGGACATCTTCAAATAGATGAGGCTCCTCAAAGCCCCAGCCAACCTGACCTTGAACGTTTCCAGGGATGGGACATCTACCATTTCTGAGCAGCCTGGGTCAGTGGTTCATCATCTCTCACAGTAAAGAATTTTTTCCTTATAGCTAAGTCTAAATCTTTCCTCTTTTAGTTTAAAACCATTACCCATTGTCCTTTCACATCAGGTCCTGCAAAAATGCCCCTCCTCATCTTTCCTGTAGACCCTTCAGGGACTGGAAGGGACTCTAAGGTCTCTCTGGAGCCTTCTCTTCTCCAAGCTGAACAACCCCAACTCTTTCAGCCTGTCCTCACAGCAGAGGGGCTCCAGAGCCTCGGAGCATATTCATGGCCTCCTCTTGACCTGCTCCAACAGGTCCATATCCTTCTTGTGTTGGATGCCTCAGAGCTGGATGCACAGAGTGGGACAGATAGGCAGAATCCACCCCTCACCCTGCTGGCCATGCTTCTTGTGATGCAGCCCAGGATACAGTTGGCCTTCTCAGCTGCGAGCACACATTGCCAGCTCGTGGACAGCTTTTCACTCACCAGGACCCCCAGGTCCTTCTCAGCAGGGCAGTTCTCCATCCCTCCATTCCCAGCCTGTGCTGATACCAGGGATTGCCTCGACCCAGGTGCAGGACCCTGCAACTTGACCATGTCAAACCTCAGGAGGTTCCCACGGGCTCACTTCTCCAGCCTATCCAGGTCCCTACAGATGACATCCATCCATCCAGGCCTCACCAACCCCACCAGCATCCGGGTGCCACCCACAGGTTTGCTGAAGGTGTGCTCAATCCCACTGTCAGTGTCGCTGATGAAGATTAAAACCAAAAGGAAAGGGAAAACCCCTCCCAGCACACTCGCCCGCCGGGGGCTGCAGCACCCGGCTCCCGACCGCCCGCCCTCTCCGCAATCTCGGGCGTTAAATGATGACGGTACATTAGAATAACGCTGTAAAATAGCGCTCCGGCCGCCCCCGGGGGAGGGTCACCAAAGCGATCCCGGCCACCTCCCCGCTGCAGCCTCCCCTCCCCACCACCACCACCAAGAAGGGGTCCGAATCCCCCCACCCCAAGCCCCTGCCTCCCGCACTCACCCCACGACGAAGAGTCCCACGCCTCTGCCGCAGCCCCCCGCCCGACCGGCACCCCGAGCCCTGCGCATGGACTGGAGGGGGAGGGAGGGACACCCCGGGCCGCCCCTAGCACCCCGTCATCCCCTGGCTGAGGCAGGGTGGAGAGGAGAAGGAGGAGCAGCAGGAGGAAGAGGATGAGGAGGAGGAGGAGGGCCGGCGGTACCCGCCCCGCAGCGCCCGGGCGGGTTTGCAGCGGGTCCCCCCGACACACACACGTCGCGGGGGTTAAGAGCTGGTCCCCCTCCCAGGGCACCCTCGAGGTGCCCATCTCCCTTCAGCTCTCACGCAGGCAAAAAAAGGCTCATTTAAGGTCTTCCAGCCCAGAGAGGAGAGAGCCCTTCCCTTCCCCAGCCTATAAATCCTGGTGCCGACGTGCTTTCCTGAAAGCACCTCTCAGAGGGAAAAAAAGCTGCCCATAAATGAGTGCTCCTACCGGGCAAGAAGAAAAGCGCCGTAAAACACGGCTGAAAAATTAAGACTGAAAAATTATGGGGTGTGAAACCTCTCGTTACAGGAAAACAAATGCATTCCTAGGATAGGAAGAGCTTCCTAACCAAACAAAACACCACACACTAAGAATGGTGAATGGAAAACGACTATGGGTTTTTCACCTGATATTTAAAGAATTCTCACTAAATAGCTTAAATAAATAAATAAAACCTGCACTCTTCTGATCCAGTAAAACATTAATTGGCTTTTATGCGTGTTGTTACAGCTTTCCTCGTCCTTGGCAATCGTTCTTCTGTGCAAGGTTTGTCTGAAATCTCACTCACAAAATAAAGCACAGCTCTTCATCAAGCTACAGACGTACCCAACGAGCAGCTGAAGACCTAGAATAGCAAGTTATGTCCAGGTTAAGAAAATGTAATTTTAACTCTAAATCACTGGAATGCAGATTTTAGGAATAGAACAGTAAATCTGTGAGACACCTACAACTGCCCTTCCAAGAATATTTACAACACGAAGCAGCCCAGTTCTCTGAAACCTTCTGAAGATTTTCTATCCCTTATTTCAAACTATGTACCCTGAAAGCCTGTATAGAGTTAAAGGACCTGAACGCAGGCTGGAAAGGGTTTTTGTTATCATCTAGCTTTTGCTTACTTCTGCCCTAAAGACCTACCCACACACGGGAAAAAAAAAAGGACTTTAGGAGTACTCTTGCTATTTTGGGTTTTTTTCTTCTATTTTCTATTCTGCTCAAAGAAATTAGAAGGAAGGCAACACCCTGGGCCAAGACCATGCACCCCTACATCAAGTCACCAAGCAGGGGAGCTTTGCAGCAGAGATTTGCACCGTGATCCCAGGGAAGGTGCCCATCCGCAGACCCCTCTTGCAAAAACAAGACAGCAAGCAAAAATGCAGCTACAAAGTGATCAAGCACCTATTTCTTTCAATCCTTAGGGGTGTTAGATACCTAATTACCCTCCAAAGCCACAACCAGGAGGAAGACTGACATCTGCAGGAACTGCCTGTGCCCCCACTGATGGCTGTGCTCGCCTCAGCTTCCTCCCCTTTTAACCTGCCCCACGACCTGAGGCTTCAAAACACTGACAAAACCCATGCATTTCCACGGAACATCAGCACAGGCGTGGAGGTGGGAGAGCCTTTTTGAGCTGAAAAAGGCAGAAGAACAACGTCTGCAGCACAGAGGGTTGTAAGCAAAAAGAGGAAACCCTGTGATCTTTTCCCCAAATCCCCAAAGCTCGTGAGACAACCAGTTTCTTACTAAAGAGGCACGCGATGAAGTGTGCTTAAACTGGTCCTACTGAGCGTACTTTGTTGACTTTAAAGGCAGCATTTCGCAGCACAGAGCCAACCCACAAAAATCAGCCTTTAAAGGCTGAACTAACCTCTGTCACACTGTTGGGTTTAACTCAGACTGCTCTGAGCCGCGACACTCCCTCACAGGAGAGAGAACAACAGTCTCCAACAAAACTGTGTCAAACCCAAAGGAAACAGGAGGCTGCTCGTGAATGTGGATGACACGAGAAAAGGATCTAGACTGGAACAGAGCAACGTAAGAACACAAAACAGGAAGAGAGAAGGCTCAGGCAAATGAAGCAGAATATGTCTCCAGCAGAATTTTAAGATACTTGTTTATTGTAAAGGGGCATGGGGGGAGCTGGGACTCACGGCCAGTAAAACTGTCTTAAATTAGGTCCACCTTGCCTTTATAGATTCATGGCAAGAAAGATTTGATTCCCAGCCCCCCCCCCTTCCCTAAAGCAACACACAAAATGTGTGTGTTATCTAAATGCTTAGATCCAAAAGGGATCAACCAGAAAAAGCCAGCTAAGCACACAAGTTTCACAATTGCTTTTAAAGGTCAAACTGTGCTACAGAGTTGTTTATAGAATCAACCTCGGAATGCTGGACACAAATCAGAGAGCCCTTTGGTCTATATTAAGAAAAGAGGGAGCATCAGATACAAGGAAAAACGCACTAAACAAGAAGAAAATGTGAGCCTGTATGGACAAAAAGCTTAAATACATTTTTTAAAAAATTAAAAAAAAAAAATAGAACTTCAGGTTTCCTTTTCATTACAAATCAGGAAAAACACGTCCCATAGGGGAACATGAAGAGCTTGATATGAAGGTGTAAGAGAAATTTAAAGGAGAAGATCTGGGGCAGGAGAAGACAAAGGCAAGAGAAATGATGATGAATATGGAAGCAGAAATGTTTTGAGATGAATTAAAATAAAAAAGGAAGAGGAGGAAGAGACCTATCCATACAACACACAAGCCACTACTTTGCAACTCTGCATGAGGTTTTAAAGACAAAGAGCTGGAAGGTGGCATGTGAGGTCAGAGTTCTGAAAAGGGATCAGATATATGATGTCATCAACAGCAGGTTATTTTCACAGCAAATTTGAAATGCAATTAAAGAGGATGAAAATCAGAAATAGTAGACAGAAAGGTGTCCTCTCCAGTCAGGAAGAAAAGTTGAAATGGAAATAAACCACAAACTTGGAAAGACCTCACTTCTTCTCTCCAGAAGCCCCCCCAACGTGGCATCCCTCAAGTGTTGTGTGCAACCCACCTCATCTCTCCCCTCTAAAAAGAAGAGGAAGTGAAACACTTCATGTTTTATAAAGTTTTACCTTGTATTTTACAAATTTTGGCTTTGGAACATAGACCTTGGGAGCTCCTTCTACGACCTCTACGTCCTCAAATGCACATACAGAGTCTTTTATTTTGGTCACTCCTAGCTGCAAGAGTTTCCCAACTAATGCAACAGCCTAAGAAATGTCCTGCTGAACCAAAGCAATACTCTACTTATTCCAATATTTTGTGTGAGAGCAGCAACAGGACAAAATATTTAGGGGGAGCACATAAATCTGGCCCTCATCTATACTGTGTTTCATCCTTCTCTGGCAGTATCCACTCTCATGGGTTAACAGATATCAAGAAAGTACATCCCTGCCCAGTCCTTTCACATCCCTTTAGGACTTCTTGCCCACCATTCTCTTGAAAACCTATCTGAACCTGTGGGTACTATTTGTCTCTGCAACCTTTTGTTGCAACAGAAGTTACTGTCCATACTTTAAACACAAGAAAACCCAAACCACAAAAACCTCAAACCAAAAAAAAAAAAAAGAAAAGCCAAAAAAACCCTCACCCAAACAGTACAGTACCACTTCCCCCCAAAAAAAGAGTATTTTTTCCCCAAATTGTTCTGACTAATCTATTAGTTTTCCATGCCTGCCCTCTGATTCTAGTATTGCGGCATCTCATGAGTACCAGGTTCTTGTCCTGGTTGTCCATCACACTACATCCACACTCCTGTAAGCTCCACATCTGTAGAGACCCCTAAATCCTGAGCCTCCTCCTCTCAAACTGCTGAGTTTGGTTTTGTAATCTCTCTTTCTGAAGGCAGACAGTTATTCCTCCCCCTACCCCACCCCCAGCACATCCTGGCTGCCTTTCTTGAGATGTGAAACCAGAACTGGAGGCAGCAGACATGATACACTACGCTGCAGTGAAATGGTGCTTTCCACTCTGGGGATGATGAGGAACAAGATTTTACTGATATTTTCTGGATACCACTGTACACAGAGGCGATTGATCTCAAAGACACTGCCAAGATCTCATTCCTGAGTCATAAATGCCAGTTTTTGAGGTCAGCGTTATGTAAGGTAGGATTTGATTACCATCCCCCTAAATATATTCATTTCTCCACACTTAAGCGCCTCTTCCTGCTTCTCCTACATCTCCTCTGTGTAAAGGCTGAGAACCAGAGTTAGATTTTGTGTAACCTTTTTGCTTATTGGAAGGTTTGTTTGTCATCACAAGTGAAAGGCACAGTCACTGGTCACCCTTAAACCCTACCACCAGGTTATACAAAAAAACATGATTAGGAAAAAAGACCTCACAGTATCAGCTGTGTTATTCTAAACCAAGCCCTTTCTTCCTCCCTTCCCACCATGGCAATGATAATTTTATGGATAATTAACTGAGAAGGAGTATATTACTATTATCACTACTACAGTTACTTCCACAACCCTGATTTGGAATTGGAGAGTGTAATAAAAGGAGATGCCAAAAGGCACTCAACCAGGGCAGTTAAGAAAAGTCAACAAACAGAGAAAAATGCTAACTTTACATTATTTATACATGCACATTAGAGGTTTCCAACAGTTGAGTAAAGGTCTATTTCCCAGCCTCCAACAAAAATATTTATTACACATTGCTCCACTTCCAACAACATATAATATCCTAACTTCTAATAAAGCTGCTGCTTTGATGTCTAAGAGAATTCATTTTCTCAGATCTCCCCCGTTCTTTACATATTCTTCTCTGTTCTGGAAGGATAATTTGTAACAAATGTGAATATACTAAACACATCATACTCCCACAGATGTTTATTTACTTTTTTTTTTTTTTCCAAGCAGATGCAGAGGACCTTTAAGAAGATAAGGGCACCTTCAATGTAACACCTTCAATGACCACAAAATGAGGGTCAGCACTGAACACCGCTGGCAGATCCTACTGGAGGTGTGTGTCAAGGCCCTCCTGCAGCAACAGTCCTCAGCACCAAGCATGCTTACGTGTTGGGACACGGCTTAGTGGTGATTTTGGCAGTGTGGTGTTGAGGGTTGGACTCTATAACCTTAAAAGTTCCTTCCAATCTAGAAGACTCTATGTTTCCATGATTCTATGTGGTTAACAAAACAGCACGGAATTCTTTCTTCAGCTCCCTGGACCTCTTATGAGGCAGGTCCAGTGACTTTTACAACTGTTGAGAACACTCAGTTTGGCTCAGCCTTTAATTACTTATTGCAGTAACACGAAAGAAATCAAGGTAGATGACAACAATGCCTGTTCCTGCCTACAATCCCCACTCTTGTGCTTTTTCAAAGTTAAGACAATTCTGGCATATCTTGAAAAGTCATGTCTGGAACAGCTTAGCTGAGGTAACCCTGAAAGGTGCACAGCAAATGAAACAGAAACATGAGAAATTTAATCTATCTTTCGTCTAGCCTTCCACAGAAAAGATATTTTAAGATAGCCATCAGATCTGTTTGGTCTGTTGGCTTAGAAATGACATGGCTCAACGAGGAGGGAAAAAAATCTGCCTTGGAAGGCGGTATAGCAAACATTTACTTTCTAAGCTTCCAGCAACAAAACACCTTTATCTCTTTTTTTTTTGCTGAACAGCTTGACAGCTAGCAAAGATACACCCCAAAAAATGACAGCACTTGTCTTTGTTGATAGGTGTCACTGCAGACCCACAGATGATTTTCACTTTGTTCCTTTATCTGTTAATGAGCATTGTCAACAGCATTTCAGTGCTTCCAGTCACCCTGTTGAATGTTCAGTGAAGTACTGACTTTATCTGAAGCTTGAAAATAAGAACTTTTATCAGAGTTTTTCTACTGTTAGCATTTAATCATGCCATATGATTGGGCCCTTCATTTTTCAGAAATGGCACTTACTGTCTTTGAATCTATACACGGGCTACTGATACTTTGGTAATTAGACTACTCAGACCCACCACTTCTCTTTGCTTCCAGGTAGCAGCAGGTTCTCTCAGGACCTGAACACCTCCCAGGCAGTGCTTCTCCTCATTGCCATCCACACTTGGTTAGTCCTCTGTGGCAGCCTTCTGCAGAGGGCTACAGAGTTCATTACCTGCACTTAAAACCACCTCTTCTATCCATGACCTGCTTCTCCAGCACACACCTAGTAAGTATCCTCCTGCATCTTCAGGGCTAGTTCTAAAGACCTGGAGAAGGGAAAAAACAAGCCATAATTTTTCATACAATAATCATAAGTGGACATACACCATCTTAGGGGGGCATTTATAATAGATGCACTCGAGTGGAATGCCTACTGTTAGGCATTGCACAGCGAAATAGATTTAAGGCTTTGGAGCCGTGATCTGTGTTGAGTCCTGCTCCTGGCTCTACAAGACAGAGAAACAATAAACTCCACCAATCTTAAAAATAGGCTTTTGCCTATAGTTATTTTATTCTTCTGCAAAGTTTGAATTCATTTCAAAATTATAAAGCCTTTAAGATGGCATGAGCTTGCTGAGTATTTATATAAAATAGAATCATAGCATCATATAGGTTGGAAGAGACCCTTGGGATCATCAAGTCCAACCATCAGCCCTACTCTACAAGTTCTCCCCTACACCAGATCCCTCAACACCACATCCAATCGACTCTGAAACACAGTCAGGGATGGGGACTCTACCACCTCCCTGGGCAGCCCATTCCACTGACTGACCACTCTCTCTGGGAAAAACTTTTTCCTCATGTCCAGTCTAACCCTACCCTGCTGCAGCTTGCAGCCATTCCCTCTTGTCCTGTCGCTCATTGCCCGTGAGAAGAAACCAGCACCAACCTCTCTACAATGCCCTTTCGAGCAGTTGTAGAGAGTGATGAGGTCTCCCCTCAGCCTCCACTTCCTCAAACTAAACAATCCCAACTCCCTCAATCAATCCTAATAAGACTTATTCTTGAGGCCTTGATACATATAAATATGTATTTTAAATCTATTTCTAATCTTGGTTCAGTGTGAAACTATAAACACAAGTATAATACTTGCTTCCAGGAAATACAAACAATTTCTGAGAGCGAGATATGCATGTTAAATACCCCTTCTATTTATAGCAGGAAATCTGACTTTTTAATATAAATTATGAATTAACATTAAGAAAAAATACTATCATCTTAATTAACTGCAATAATAAAGAATGCTAATTAGCATCTTAGAGAAGGTGTTTTATTTCTTTGAGTCTGAGAAGAGGCTTTTACTGCTGCAGGATCAAGTGTCTGAACAGAGAGGGAGGCAGAAGCACCCTAACAAAACACTTGGAAGTGATCCACAAGACTTCCCCTGCATTATTCTTCTTGCTGATGTACATTTGGAAAGTCGGTTAATATCTTCTTGTAAAAGACTTCTCTTGTCAGCATAACATCAAAGAGATCAGAACATTTTTTTTCCATTCCACCCATTTCCATTCATTAAACCCTGGAGAAAATTGGACAGATAATAAACCATTCATAACAGGTGCAGAACTTCTTCTTCTCTGAACACTGAATTAAAATAAAAAATAAAAATAAAGAAAAAAAGTCTTTGAAATGTTGTATGGCACCAGCTCTACAGTACTGATTGACTGGAGCATCACAAATGTGGGGAGTTCTTAAGGCCTTAGGCTGCATTTGCTCAGGTGTACTAAAGTATACAGGTATTCTCCTTCCTCTGGGACCACAGGCACCCCTGGGGTGAGATGCCAAGATGTCACATCATGTCTCTAAAAGCTTCTGTAGCCCAACAGACTTGAGGACCTGCAACTTCTCTAGCCTTGCTATAGCATGGCTTCCATGGCATTCACTGAAAAACGAAGAAACAACCCTTCATCTATCCCACCACCTCAACCCCTTTCCTCCATAAAAACCCAAGACTGTAATCTTATTTAAGGCTTGCTTTGCCTCTCATACAAAAATAGCATTTATGTTGAAATTTCCAGGTTTGATGAAGTTTAAAGATCAGTTTATCCACCACAATGTAATACAATCACTCTGTTTATAAAAGCCTTCATTTCAAGCAATGAAGTTTTTGAAAGTCTCGTCTTAAATACTTTACAGAATTCTGCAGTGAAGCCAAGACATTGAGTTATGATGTTAAGAAAGATAATCACCACGTCTAGTCTGCTCTTCACACCATGAAAACTGTACAAACAAACTTCTGTTCACCTAAATCTGACAGCATTCAATAGCCAATTTCATCTGCTGGATTGCCCTTAACAGTATCACACATCAGCAAGTGCTCCAATACTCCAAGAAAAGAGTACAAGGCAGAAGCCTCTCCCTCTGACCCTGTAGCCATAATCAACAAAAATAAGGATACAACTGGAACGCTGCCAGTACCGTGAGCACATCTCTTCCAGTGCTTATCTCAAGTACTAATCAATTTTGCAATACATTGCCAAGAGCAGCATGTAAATACGTTGTAGTAGAGGTATATCAGCCCCAGCAGAGGGATCACACGCTGCTGATGGACAATGTGCAGTTAGGTCACCTCCTGCTGCACATCCATGAGAAATCCCTCGTGCCCACAGCCACTTTCTAGTCATGAGGAAGAGCCATCAAGTCACTGTGCTAATCCTCTATTCCTTGCTGGCTGCAGCCTGTGGAACACAAGACCACCACATCACCCAGTGGGGAACCAGCTTCCACCTCCTGCTAGCACCTGTGAACTAAACAAACATGTTCCAGTTGGGTGTCCATGCAGAGCTCAACACACAAAGGCATTTCTTTTTAACAGAGGAAGAATTGTAAAAGAAAAAAAAAATAAATAAAGTACACTATGACAAACACTTCATACACTTTATTTTCATGTTATAGAAAGACAATAAAGAAACCAAAATTAAACGGCATCAATGGAAAGAAGCAGCCAAGTACGAGTGCAATGCTCTCTCTAGGTTAGTGTGCATTACAGTGTGAAAGAGATCTATTCCTTTTAGAGGTTAAAACAGGAGACAGGGGATCTGAGTTTCCACCCTCTTCCACAGCTCATCAAGTTACCTCCACCCACATTTTTCAAATTTAATAATTTTAAAGGCCAAAGCTCAAGCTACTGAGAAATAAAAAGATGACAGTGACATTTTTACGTCACAGATGAAGGCCCCCTTCTCACATCAAGTTCACAAACACATTTTCTGTGTGTTAGAACTTTTAAGTCTTAAAAGAATCCTGAAAACGGGGAGCAGTGCAATTAATTCCGACAAAATATCAGCCACTCCTAAACGGCATCACTGAAGCTTTGCCCAATTTACCTTTACATCAGCTGAGGGCTGTTATCTCCTCTAGTTCTTTCAACATGTTGGGACAGCAATAATAATGTTTCTCTAAAGAAAGAACTTAAGCATCTTGGTGTCACCAGGATATTGTGGCAAGTGTAGATTAAGGCATCTCATTATTCTCCCAAGGAACTTCAAGACCTTACACAGCAGAATATTTTTTTTTCCAAACAACAGTAATAAAAGTGGATATTCTTTTTTCTCCATTTGAAGAGAAAGAATGGGTGAATTTATTCATTACTGCTCCTTCAATTTGATTGGAAGGATGCGAAATCCCTATGTAAATAAACAGCAAATAAACAGTTTAACCCTACACGGTATTAGGAATAATTAGCATTAGTCGATAGATGTGGAGCTCAGAATATTCAGAGAAAAGAACAGGGAAACACAGGAAGAAATCAGTGCCAAATTTTCACTGTTTTGCACTTACAGTGTATTTTGATTGCTCTCAACCTGTCACAGCACCGAGGAAAAAAAATAGTAAGACATAAAATGGATCCTTTCATTTGTTAAGCAATTACTCCAAGTTAAAATGCTATTAATGAAAGTACCCTGGACCACGGACAATGACTTCTAAAACATTTTAAAAAGCAATAAAACTTGTCCCAGGGGAACTTCATTTGGGCAATCAAAGCCTCCTACGTGTAACTATCAACAACATCATATTATATCCTGTAATTTACAAACTCTAGGCAAGGAATACTGAAGTTTTCAATATTTAATTGAGATGCTTCTTCTAAAAGCTTAAGTGGAAGCATCTAATTAAAAAATGCTAATGTGGAGGGATAGACTTTCCTTGTTAAAGTGCTGTATCTTATTCCTTCTACATCTTTCTGGTTTGGTTTTGGTTTTTTTGAAGACAGACAATACCTTATCAGAACAAGCTTGGCTGCTATGAATAAAATATTTGAAATGCCACCATGCATATGAGAGTGTAACAATTAGGGGATAATTAGGGCACATCAGTTAGAAGTGTTTCAATAGTAATTTGAAATAAACATTTTGCTGTATGCAAGCAGTGTTAATGTGATAGGGTTTACTCTGCATCCCAATACAACCAAATAGTTTGTCTTAAGAGTAAAATTCATCCTATAATATTTTTTTTCAATGATAAAAATCAACCATCCTTCAAAAAGGACAGCGGCATGTACAGCATTATCCTTGGCTTTTTTTTTGGTACCAAAAGAAAGGGAAACAACTAGTGGGAAATTATTGGCAAGCAGCGGTGATTTAGTTCTGGCATTGTTTATATAAAGCATCAATTATCTCCTGAACAGAGATTTGTTGATACATTTCAAATGAGATTAATTTCCCTAATCCAGAAAGGCTGCTTTTTATGCAGAAAAACTGTAATCCTGAAAGAGTTTACCATTTATTCTGAAACAAAACCAAACACATTAGATGGGAGCAGGAGGAAATAAAAGAAGCACTTCAGAAAGGGTTCGTGTTCCTTGTTGTATTATTTTCATAGTGTTCTATAGAACCACCGAATCATTTAGGTTGGAAGAGACCCTTGGGATCATCAAGTCCAACCATCAGCCCTACTCTACAAGTTCTCCCCTACACCAGATCCCTCAACACCACATCCAATCTACTCTGAAACACAGTCAGGGATGGTGAATCCACCCCCTCCCTGGGCAGCCCATTCCAGTGTCTGACTGCTCTTTCTGGGAAGAATTTTTTCCTAATGACCAGCCTAACCCTACCCTGCTGCAGCTTGCAGCCATTCCCTCTCATTCTATCACTAATTGCCCGTGAGAAGAGACCAGCATCAACCTTTCAACAATGTCATAGAATCATATAGATTGAAAGAGACCCTTGGGATCATCAAGACCAACCATCAGCCCTACTCTACAAGTTCTCCCCTACACCAGATCCCTCAACACCACATCCAATCTACTCTGAAACACAGTCAGGGATGGGGACTCCACCACCTCCCTGGGCAGCCCATTCCACTGACTGACCACTCTCTCTGGGAAAAACTTTTTCCTCATGTCCAGCCTAACCCTACCCTGCTGCAGCTTGCAGCCATTCCCTCTCATTCTATCACTAATTGCCCGTGAGAAGAGACCAGCACCAACCTCTCTACAATGTCCTTTCAAGCAGTTGTAGAGAGTGATGAGGTCTTCCCTCAGCCTCCTGTTCCTCAAACTAAACAGTCCCAGTTATATAGCTTAGTCATCTGGTGATTACAATAATTATTTTGCTATTTGCTAAAATAAATTTCTACAATCTAGGTAAATGTGTGTATTTACAAATAGGTATTGTCAGTGGTTATCCAGGAAAGAAAAACAAAACAACCAAGCACCTTTACATGATACTGACATTGGGAGTGGCAGGTACAGTTCAGAAAGCGATCCTGGAGTCATCATGGGCTCAATATACAGTGACAACCAAAGCCACCAACAAAACGCTAGTCCACATCGGGAAAGATCCCGAGACAGAAATGGAAAAGCATCAACTGGCTGCTGTGGAAAACTTTCTTGTGTCAGCAAACAGAAGGCTGTGCACAGTTCTTGCCCCTACACCTCAAGAAAGATGTACTGGAATAGGAGCAGGGCTAGAAACATGATTAAGGGAATAGTCACCTTCAGAAGGAAAGCTGAAAAGGCTGGGACTCTTCGAGAAGACTAAGAGATGATGTGCTGAAGGTTTACAAAATCATAGAAGAGATTAATGAATTAGAAGATGAATGAATAATTACTACATTTTTTTCAACACAAGTACTAGAAACCCTTCTTGAAATCAGCAGATCGGTTTAAACAGGCATAAAAGAAAAAAAGACCAACTCTTTTTTTTTCCCCCAAAACAGAGCAGGCAGTGACTTTCAAAACTAGAACTTGGGAAGCAAACACCACCAGCACATTCAAAAACATTCACACATATCGGGACAGTAAACTGATTCCAAAAGGACTGAAGAGGTGTCTACCTTCTCCCTTCTCGTGTAATTACTCTAAGGACGGTGGATGCTGAGGAGTAAGCACGGTATCTCTGCCAGGGAGGAGCTAGAGCCCGATTCAGAAAGCCACAGGACTGTCACTTAACTGTGCTGCTACGTGGAAACCCAGAGGTTCTAAAATCCCGCTGAAAGTTTAACGAAGCACTAAAGCAATTTCCATCCTGAAGAGTTAAAACCTTAACTTTCCCAATCACATCCGTTCCTACCGACACCTGAGAAATCATTAATGTTTTCCTGATTCTCACTAATATCAAAGATTAGCATGGTTTAGTGCTGCAGAAGTAGCAACTATAGACATTGACGTGATAGATACAGCAGCCTTTTTTTTTTGTAAGAGTACAAAATCCTACACCAATGCAGTAATACAACTTTTACTGATTTTAGGAAGCTCTCCTGCTTTAAATACGTTATGAAACCCCTTTCTGCTTTATTCCATACCTTTGCTTTAGCAAAATAACCCCAACCAAACCCCACAGCGTGCAAACCTTAGAGGCGCCTTTCAGCATTGGCAAGACCTCAACGTTTTCAAGGCATCGCCTGGAGATTAAACGCAGAAGCGTCCAAACAGCGTTCCATAGTTTCATACATAGTTATCAACGCTTCAGAAAAGGCTTGGGTGTGAGGAGAGACCCCGCAAGAGAAAGGGGGGAACCCCAAAGAGGAAGGAGAGGACCTCAAAGTGGAGGGGGAAAAACCCCAAAGGAGGAAGAGGCACTCCATAGGATACATGGGAACCCCACAGGGAAGGGGAGGGATGGAGGGAAGAGACCTAAAAAGAGCCAAGGGAACTCCACAGAATGGGGGTGGGGGGCGCCCAAGGAGATGGTTGGGAAGACCCCGAAGAAGGGATAGGAACTTCAAAGAATGGGGGGAGACCCCACAAGAGAAGGGGGGAAACCCCAAAGAGGAAGGAGAGGACCTCAAAGTGGAGGGGGAAAGACCCCAAAGGAGGAAGAGGCACTCCATAAGATACAGGAGAACCCCACAGGGAAGGGGAGGGAAGGAAGAGACCTAAAAGGAGCCAAGGGAACTCCACAGAACTGGGGGGGCAGGGGGACACACACACAAAGAGATGGTTGGGAAACCCTCAAAGAAGGGATGGGAACTTCAAAGAACAGGGGGAGACCCCCAAAGGAGAGGGGAGGAAGCCCCCCAAGGGTGGGGGAGATCTGGAGATCTCAAAGGACTAGGAGGGGGGGGAAACTCCACGGGAACGGGAGGGTGACCCCAAAGGAGAGGGAGGGGACCCTGCAAGGCAGAGAGGAGCTGCACAGGAGAGGGGAACAGCCGCCGTACCCCCGTTCCCTCCCCTCCAGGTCTCGGGGCGCGCACTCACACCGGGCACCGCGGGCTCCCGGACGCCTCCTCGCCGCCGCCCGCCGCCGCCTCCTCGCCGATGCCGGGCAG
>VZTM01021592.1:54599-73534 GCA_013400555.1 Jacana jacana
TCCTGAAGAGTTAAAACCTTAACTTTCCCAATCACATCCGTTCCTACCGACACCTGAGAAATCATTAATGTTTTCCTGATTCTCACTAATATCAAAGATTAGCATGGTTTAGTGCTGCAGAAGTAGCAACTATAGACATTGACGTGATAGATACAGCAGCCTTTTTTATTTTTGTAAGAGTACAAAATCCTACACCAATGCAGTAATACAACTTTTACTGATTTTAGGAAGCTCTCCTGCTTTAAATACGTTATGAAACCCCTTTCTGCTTTATTCCATACCTTTGCTTTAGCAAAATAACCCCAACCAAACCCCACAGCGTGCAAACCTTAGAGGCGCCTTTCAGCATTGGCAAGACCTCAACGTTTTCAAGGCATCGCCTGGAGATTAAACGCAGAAGCGTCCAAACAGCGTTCCATAGTTTCATACATAGTTATCAACGCTTCAGAAAAGGCTTGGGTGTGAGGAGAGACCCCGCAAGAGAAAGGGGGGAACCCCAAAGAGGAAGGAGAGGACCTCAAAGTGGAGGGGGAAAAACCCCAAAGGAGGAAGAGGCACTCCATAGGATACATGGGAACCCCACAGGGAAGGGGAGGGATGGAGGGAAGAGACCTAAAAAGAGCCAAGGGAACTCCACAGAATGGGGGTGGGGGGCGCCCAAGGAGATGGTTGGGAAGACCCCGAAGAAGGGATAGGAACTTCAAAGAATGGGGGGAGACCCCACAAGAGAAGGGGGAAAACCCCAAAGAGGAAGGAGAGGACCTCAAAGTGGAGGGGGAAAGACCCCAAAGGAGGAAGAGGCACTCCATAAGATACAGGAGAACCCCACAGGGAAGGGGAGGGAAGGAAGAGACCTAAAAGGAGCCAAGGGAACTCCACAGAACTGGGGGGGCAGGGGGACACACACACAAAGAGATGGTTGGGAAACCCTCAAAGAAGGGATGGGAACTTCAAAGAACAGGGGGAGACCCCCAAAGGAGAGGGGAGGAAGCCCCCCCCAAGGGTGGGGGAGATCTGGAGATCTCAAAGGACTAGGAGGGGGGGGAAACTCCACGGGAACGGGAGGGTGACCCCAAAGGAGAGGGAGGGGACCCTGCAAGGCAGAGAGGAGCTGCACAGGAGAGGGGAACAGCCGCCGTACCCCCGTTCCCTCCCCTCCAGGTCTCGGGGCGCGCACTCACACCGGGCACCGCGGGCTCCCGGACGCCTCCTCGCCGCCGCCCGCCGCCGCCTCCTCGCCGATGCCGGGNCCAGCCGGGGCTACCCGCCGCCTCCCGCCCGGTTGCCATGCGAAACAAACCCGCCCTGGGCGGGGAACGAAGGGGGCGAGGAGCCGCCATCGGCCTGCGCGGCCTGGAGAATCCCAGGTTCTGCGGCATTTTCCCTTTTAATTAACACCACACCTCATGTTAAAGGGCAGAAGCCAGCTCCTCCATCTGCCAGGGGCGCAGGGCTCCATTTCACACCCCTCCTGTGGCCGCTGCAGATCCATCCAACCTCCTAGCACCACGGAATCATGGAGGGGTTTGGGTTGGAAGAGACCTTTAAAGGCCACCTAGTCCAGCCCCACTGGCATGAGCAGGGACATCTTCAACTAGACCAGGTTGCTCAAAGCCCCATCCAGCCTGGCCTTGAACACCTCCAGGGATGGGGCATCTACCACCTCTCTGGGCAATTTGTTCCTGTGTCTCACCACCCTCACAGCAAAGAATTTCTTCCAAATACCTCATATAAATCTACCTTCAGTTTAAAACTGCTACCCTTCATGGCTATACTCCCTGATCAAAGGTCCCTCCCTGTATCTCCTGGAGCCCCTTTAGGGACTGGAAGGGGCTCTAAGGTCTCAACCCCCCAGCTCTTTCAGCCTGTTCTCACAGCAGAGGTGCTCCAACCCTCTAATGACCTCTGTGGCCTCCTCTAGACCCTCTCCAACAGGTCCATATCCTACTTATGTTCATGCCAGCAGCAGTTTGGGGACACAGTAATGGCTGGTATTATGGACAGGGCAAACGTGTCAACTCATATGGCAAATGACATGACCCTTGGCATCATCCAAAAGAGCAGCACAGGCTGAAGGACAGTAGAGTTCCTTTAAACATATGAGCCCATGATCATACATGAAGCAACTGGCTACACCATCAACCTAAAGCTGGCAGCTGCTAGAAGGTGACAACCAAGGGTACAAAGTGGGGATTTTTAACCCAGCCATGTCTTCTTAGCACATCAAGGAGCGTGACGAGTTGGCAGTGGAGCACACACGACACCACGCAGAGGAGTGAGAAGAGGAGTGAGATTCGGCGGTTTTATATCCTTGGCCTTTTTTCTTACAAACCAAAAGAAATGTGTGCTGACCAAACCGAGGGGCCCACATAAATCTAAGAGCAGCACAGTCTGCGTTTATTCCCCGTGACACCGAAACACATTGACTGAGCCACAGTTGCAGTAGCATCATTGACCACGTTGGCGTGTTGTCTATTAATTGTAGCAGCGGCCCCGAAGCAACCCTGTGTGAAGACCTGGAGTAGAACCTATGATGAACATCGCTGTCACTTGTTCATTACTCCCTGTCATTCAAGAACCAAAGAAACAGACAGGTTCCACCCCAAACCTACATACTTGAACATGACAAGAAGTTTGGAACTATCTTTCATTTATTTGGTATCCAACTCCTCACCTCACTAAATCACCACAATATAGTCTGATGCTGCCCACGGTGAAGAAACTACCCAGCTCCTATTTGGACTGTTAAACCTGAAAGAATTTACAGCTCTCTGCCACGGTAAGCCCATTTATTTACTCTCAGTAATATTCTCAAACAAATGTACAGGAGCAGAGCAGAAGTAGGTAACTTCCAGAAAAGCAGGGAAAATTCACATGAAAATTTTATGCCAGGTGTATTTGATGATTAGCATTGTTAACTTAATGCTGTTGGGGTTAGTTTTCCTTAACGCTGGTCTAATTCTCATTGTGAGCCTTTGTGGTGTCTTTTTCTGTTGCAAATTATTTTAATCTGGATCTGTTTAGGCTGCATCATCGCGGTTTTATCATTTAAAATTATTTTCACTCATTAGCAAGTACTTTGAGTTTGCATTCTTAGCTACCTTACAAGACTAAGCATCCATAACACACTTTCTCAAGGTTCTGGGACCGATTTGGGGGGCATTTGTACTAACAAGAAAAACCTTTAATAAGATTTAGCCACACTGCCGTTTGTCAGGGTTTAAGGGCCAGAAAAGAGCATTCGATCATCTAGTCTGACCTCTTGTGTCATGTTTCACCTCGGCATTTCTCCGTGTGTTCTCTGCATCTTTATGTCATTTTTAATATCCCTATGTGAACCCCTAACATTTCCTAGACAGTTTGTCTTGCTGCAGAATGAGAAATTCAGCTATTATGTGTCAAGACAGATTTAGGAAAGGTAAGAACCCTTTCTCCTGTTAGTCTTTAAATAAGAGAAAGAACGATTGACGTGCTGCATACCTGGCATCCCATCCTTACCCACTCTCCTCCTCAACTTTCATGGCCTAAGCAGGAAGAGAGAATTTGTCACTTGGCCTGAAAAGGTCAGAAAGATGAGATGAAAGCAGCACAATGGGGATAATCCTATTACTGTAATTAGGGAATCATCATCTATCACTTCAGCTGTAAACAAAAGCCTTGTTTTGTTTCCACTCAGGACTTCCTGAGCAAGTGAAGACAGCCCCCTTCACTCTTCAGTGCCTGCAAAATCTATTTCATTAATTATTTTCCTCATTTACAATTGTTGTCATCATGGGGACATACCAACCTATTAAAGACCAATGTTTTCCATCTATACATATAACAAATCGTGAGGAAAAAGAAAAAGCAAACCGCTTAAAATGTTAAGTACTGAACCATCTGAAACTTGTCTTCTAAAGCAGTAAAACTTTTTTTAAAGCAGTAAAACGGTACCAGTAAAATCCAGTCTTGGATCAGTTGTGGTATTGAAACTGGTGAGGGAAATGTTAGGGGGGAAAAAAGCAATTTAAAAATATTCCCAAAGGATCACGCACTTACTGAAGTTTTATAAGGTCCTTGGAGCAGCAATTAAATATTAACAAAACCATACAGATCTCTATCTAGTGTGTAATTTACAATAAATCCTGCTCAAACCCTCCATAAAATTGTAGCCAGTCTCAAAGCTGATGCACATCCTCTCAGAGCCCACTGTGCTGGTTCTCGGCTCTCCCCAGGTCAAGCTGCTGGCTCACATGGTTGACTCTTACTGCTCTGGCAATGGCCAACTAGCACATGTTTCTGTAAACTATGTTGGGGGGGAAACAAACTAGGTTAGTAGATAACAAATTAAACTACAGAATTCTGATTTCTTTACATTTTTTTTATTTTCACTATTGAAGGCAAAACCACATACAGTCATATGTAAGGAAACAAAAAAAAATGGTGAAATGAATCTACTTCTAAAGTTTTTTTCTCCCACTCTACCTGTACCTATAGTCACAGTAATATTTCTGATATGGTTTAAAAGTATTTCTTTTGGAGGGTTATTTTTTCTTACTGTTTCACCAGTAACAAAGTTGCTGGTTACAAAATCCTCCACAAAGTTTCCTTCTAGTTATGCTAGGGAAATATCTGTGCCCTTACTCAATACACAGGTGCATCAGCAGCGCCTTGGCCATGTTTCACACTGATTTCAAGTTCTGTTTAAAGGCCTGTATAGTATATAGTATATATAGTATAGTATATACTATATAGGCCTGTATAGTATATAGTATATAAAACTTAGTATAGTTTTATGCTCATTCAAAGAATTATGATGATATGTCTCAGTATAAATGTCATAGAAACATAGAATGCTTTGGGTTGGAAGGGACCTTAAAGATCATATAGTTCCAACTCCCCGCCATGGGCAGGGACACCTCCCACCAGACCAGGTTGCTCAAAGCCCCATCCAATCTGGCCTTGATGCATTAATAAATACACAATAAAATGACCCCATAATTCAAGTCTGTACTTTCAAAATGCTCTTCTGCCAGCCCTATGAATTTAATTAGGAAAGACATTTAATTAGGGCAACAAAGATTATTGGGGCTTGGGGCAGAGTGGCTAGAAGACTGTGAAGAGGAAAAGGACCTGGGAGTGTTGGTCAATGCTCAGCTGAACACGCGTGCCCAGGTGGCCAAGAAGGCCAATGGCATCCTGGCCTGCATCAGGAATAGTGTAGCCACCATGAGCAAGGAGGTGATCATCCCCCTGTACTCAGCTCTGGTGAAGCCGCACCTTGAATACTGTGTTCAGTTTTGGGCCTCTCACTACAAGAAAGACATTGAGGCCCTGGAATGTGTCCAGAGGAAGGCAACAAAACTGGTGAGGGGTCTGGAGCACAAGTCCTATGACGGCTGAGGTAGCTGGGACTGGTTAGCCTGGAGAAGAGGAGGCTTGGTGGACACCTCATCACACTCCACAACTTCCTGAAGGGAGGTTGTGAAGGGGGGGGGTCAGCCTCCTCTCCCAGAGAATTAATGACAGGACTCGAGTGAATGGCCACAAGTTGAGCCAGGGGAGATCCAGATTAGATATCAGGAAAACCTTTTTCTCTCAAAGAGTGGTCAGGCACTGGAATGGCCTGCCCAGAGAAGTGGTGGAATCACTGTCTCTGGCAGTGTTCAAGAAGCATCTGACAAGGTGCTATGAGACATGATTTGGTAGATTAGTAGGTAGTATTGGTGACAGGAGGATGGTTGGACTAGATGATCTTGTAGGTTCTTTCCAACCTCATGTTTCTATGATTCTATGATTAAGGGATTGGAGCATTTCCCTTGTGAGGAAAGGCTGAGAGAGCTGGGACTTTTTAGCCTGGAGAAAAGAGGGCTGAGGGGAGAGCTTATCTATGTTTACAAGTATCTAAAGGGTGGGTTGAAAGAGGATGGAACTGGACTCTTATCAGTGGTTTCCAGTGACAGGACAAGGAGCAACAGGCACAAGCTGGAACATAAGAAGTTCCATTCAAATATAAGGAAAAATTTCTTTATAGTGAGGGTGCCAGAGCCCTGGCAGAGGCTGCCCAGGGAGGGTGTGGAGTCCCCTTCTCTGGAGACCTTCAAGACCTGCCTGTATGATGTCCTAAGTGATATGCTCTGGGGAGCTGGACTAGATGATCTCTAGAGGTCGCTTCCAACTCCAACAATTCCATGATCCCGTGAGTAAAAAAGAAATAAAAATTTAAAATAAAAATTAAATCAGGTGACAGAATATCTGAAAGTTGTTTCAGATTTTTTTTCAGGCTGGCAGTCTGAGCAGCTGGTTTTGGTAGTCACCAGCACTAGCCCCACGCAGAAGGCCTAAGCAGCCCAGCCCTTCACTGCGTGTTCTGAACAGGCTGTCCTCAGAGTCAAGTTTCTTTCTGTGGCTTTCTCTTAAAACAAAGGTTTTAAACCACACTTGGAAACTCTGCTGTGTTTTTCTGTTTCGACCACAGAAATGCCTGTCTGTGCTACTCACTGTGCTTCCCGTGGAAAGCTTTCCAATTGTAGTTTCACTGAATATCCCCTCGTGTTATGAAAGCAAGCAGGAGTATCCACTCTTCCCCCTACACAGAACAATTTGCTGGTTTATCATTAGTGCGTGCTCTTTTGCAGATTGCTTTGAAGTAGAGAGCCTGTGTCTTTTCTGCACTACATCAGATGGACACTCACTGTTTCTGGTCATTCTCACTGCTTTTCAGAATCTCTACCACATTTTCTGACACACAGACTGGAGTGACTGAGAATCGTGATTCATTTTAACGTATCGCTTCAGTGCAGGTAAATTAAAATACCGGCAAAAACATGAATATAGACAAGGAAATTTAAATTATAGTGACTCTTACATATCTTTCCAGTGTGACAAACTTTAAAAAAGTCTTCCTGGGGGCTTGTTAGTTTCCCAATGATAGAAAACAGGCAATAAAATGACCCCTTAATTACAATCTGTACTTTAAAACTTCACTGCGCTATGCTGTCAGATTTAAGTGCCATCACTAATTGCTGATGAAATGCATTGACTCGTTCTTCCTGGGCTGGCCAGTTCAAGATGCAGCGTGATCTGAACATTCCTCTCCTCATTTGAAGCGCATGATACAACTTGTAATCCTGAATATTCTGAAGAAAGATCAATATGATAGAGTCCCGACTTTGCTCAATAGCTTGTTGACGAGCATAATACACCTTAAACCTGAAACAAAAATCAGACAAAAAGACATGTTTTGTTTCACATGGAGGGAAAAAATGACAAACAGTTCTTTCAACAGCTCATAAATAGCACACTGAAAACTTCAGGGGTCTTAATGTCTATTCTACAATATAGAATTGTCATTACTTATGTTAGTTACCTTCTAACTAAAGAAAGAAAGCATCCTCTAAAAAAAGAACCAAATCTACTGTCTTGATTCAGCCTTGTTTAGCAAGGCTCATTTCCTTTCAAGATGACTACAAAAGAGAGGTGAAAAGACTCATTTAAAGGCAAATAAAAATCATCTTTGGATGGTAGTGATCTCACCCATTATTGCTGTATTTCAAATGTGCAATTTTAAGGAAAGCAGTCTGCACAGGTTACACTGACTGCGAAGTTCAAATTTGCACTAGTGTACATGTGGGGCAATTAACTTTATTAACTTGGGAATTACCCTGAAGTTACAATGCAGTAAATATATGAAAGTAGAATTTGCACGGTAGTTTTTTTATTAAATAGCATTTTTTGGATTAAATTACAGAACAAAAAAGATGAACGTGTTAAAGAAATCTGCTAAGAAATTTCCCCCTGTACATTTAAAATGTCATATCCCACTCACTTTTTGCACCAGGGATCCTGCAAGAGGTGTTCAGTCACCACAAAAATAACCTTCCTGCTCTTTCTTATACTGTTAGCTGTGGCTTCGAATTCGGATATGCCTGCTTCAAAGTCACGTTCTTCTAAACAAAACCTAATTTGGAAGTGGTTCTTTTTTTCCAGAGACATTAAATTCTTCAACACCCAATCCTTGTCCTGTCTTGCATGAATAACATAGGCATCAAAATCAAACTCTTCCTGTTGTCTGTCCAGTTCTTTAAAACCAAGTATTCGATTTACTGAAATATTCCAGTAGAAAGCTATTCTCCACCCTTCGAAATGGATGGTAAGAACAGTAAAAATCACTAGCATGACAACAGTGCTAGTGATGATGAAGAGAAGTTTAAATGGAGCGCTGTCTTTGCAGGTCGAGCCATCAAAATGCAGCACCAGACTCCCGTGATACTTAGGTGGGGTGTTGCAAACATAATGGGACTTCAATTCGGGTATATAGGCTTGGGTGACGTTGAGCCAGTCAGCAAACCAAGCGATGCTTTCGCAGGTGCAATCGAAAGGATTGGAATCCATCCTTAGTACTCTCAAGCTCTTGAAAGCGGGGCCAAACACTTTCTCTTCCACTGAGGTGATCAGATTTTTCTGCAGGTTCAGTGAGTGCAGAGAGACTTGGCCATCAAAAAGAGTGGCTGGAAGCAAATTCAAATTATTCGATCCTAAATCCAGGTTTTTCAATTGAGACAGACCCTTGAAAACCTGAACTGGAATCTCATCGAGCCCGTTTGATTTTAAATTAAGAATACGCAAGCTGGGAAGACTTTTTAAGAAGAGAACGGGGCCACCTGGATTTGCCTGTTTCCAAAGTCGTGCTAAATTGTTGTGCTGCAAATCCAGAATGTCAAGTTTACGAAGTCCATCAAACAAGTCTTCTTTTATGTTTGCTATGTTGTTATTGCTGATGTCCAAGATGGTCAGGTTTTGTAGAGGACGAAAAGGCGAAGGAGAAACTGCCAGATTACTGCAACCTACCTTCCTCAGCATCAGCTTTCTAAGGCTTGGGACAAAAATGAAGGATTCGCTTTGCAAAGCCAGGTTTTTATTATAGGAAAGATAAATAGCTTGTATATTATTGAGCCCCTTAAACTCATGACCTGTGAGCTCTTGACTGATTTCATTGAGACCAAGATCGAGAATTTTCAGGTGTCTCAAGGAGGAAAAGGCCCCACTTCCTATTGTAGAGATTCTTGTTTTTGTGAGGTTGAGAACCTGCAGACTGGAATTAGCCAGCGATGAAAATGTTTTGTTAGTGATTCTCTGTAAGTTTATGTTGCAGTTGCAGAGACTCAGGTATTTCAGGTTGTTCAGACCTGTGAAGGTATTGGCAGTAATTCCTGGGAATTTGTTATTATCCATTAGAAGGTATTCCAGGTTGTGTAACCAACGAAAGGAAAAATCTTCAATCTTCCCAGTAATTGAATTTATCAGAGTCAGATGTCTGAGGCTGGATAATCCGTGAAATAAACGTGCTGATATGTGAATGTTAGCATTTTTCAGGTTCAAGTATTGTAAGTTTGAAAGCCACAGAAATGAGTCGTCTTCTATCAAAGAGAGGGAATTTTGGGAAAGGTTTAAAAGGGTAAGATTCGTTCCTTGCAGTCCCTGGAAGGTTGAGTTGCCAATGTACGAGAGCCTCACACGGCTCAGGGAGAGGTTCTGAATCGCTGTGTTTGATAATTCTGTACAAAGCTCCTTCGTGCCGTTTTCACCAAGTTCAACATTGTTCAGAGTGAGGCCAAACAGATTTCCAATCGCCCGTAAACATCCAGTGTGAAACTGAAAGGAGAGGAAAAAGGATTTTGATCCGAAAACGAGGACTCTGTAAGAAAGTTGACCTATAAAGCCAAAATCTGCAAAGGTTTTCAAATGAGGTTTTCAAGCAAAATGTTAGCTCCTACGCTCAGATTTTTCCACAGCCAAATTCAAATACTTCTTGGAGTTTACACATCTTGTGATAATAGCTTTAAAATTTGTAACACGATGATCCTAATTCTGGGTAGTGCTCATTTAGAAGAAGACAGAAAGTTGATTGGTGAGATGCAAGTTAATTACAACCGTGTATCCAACTAGTAAAGCTCTTGCACCAGCGGAATCCTAGAAATGGAGATAATCCCTTTCCTCAGATTGCTTTTCTTGGTTTCTGCTAGGGATAGCAATATACCAGTGCCAAACCCAGATATAGAATCATAGAATCATTTAGGTTGGAAGAGACCCTTGGGATCATCAAGTCCAACCATCAGCCCTACTCTACAAGTTCTCCCCTACACCAGATCCCTCAACACCACATCCAATCTACTCTGAAACACAGGGATGGTGACTCCACCACCTCCCTGGGCAGCCCATTCCACTGACTGACCACTCTCTCTGTGAAAAACTTTTTCCTCATGTCCAGCCTAACCCTACCCTGCTGCAGCTTGCAGCCATTCCCTCTTGTTCTATCGCTCATTGCCCATGAGAAGAGACCAGCACCAACCTCTCTACAATGCCCTTTCAAGCAGTTGTAGAGAGGGATGAGGTCTCCCCTCAGCCTCCACTTCCTCAAAATAAACAATCCCAACTCCCTCAATTGATCCTCATAAGCCTTATTCTCCAGGCCTTTCACCAGTTTCGTTGCCCTCCTCTGTACTCGCTCCAGCACCTCGACATCTCTCTTGTGCTGAGGTGCCCAGAACTGGACACAATACTCAAGGTGTGGCCTCACCAGTGCTGAGCACAGGGGGACAATCACCTCCCTGCTTCTGCTGGTCACACTATTCTTTATGCAGGCCAGGATGCCCTTGGCCTTCTTGGCCACCTGGGTACACTGCTGGCTCATGTTCAGCCGCCCGTTGACCAGCACCCCCAGGTCCTTTTCTGCCAGGCAGCTCCAGCCACACTGCCCCAAGCCTGTAGCCACCCATGGGGTTGTTGTGGCCCAAGTGCAGGACCTGGCACTTGGCCTTGTTAAAGGCCATAACCTATATAAGAGTTACTTAGGACTTCAGAGAGCCAAGAAGAAACCCAGTTTCTCTGTGTGAGCAGAAGCTACAGTCATTAAATGTGATACTACACACTTGTTTCCACAACATAAACCACAAGCCTCCATCATAGTGCTGGCCCCTCATCATGAGATACCAGATGAATTATTAAGCACTCCATTTGTCAGAATGATGCAAAAGCCTGAGGCTGCTTTTCAGACAGCAGTACTGTGAAATCAGAGCAGGTTAAACTACCATAAGGTATCACTGCCCCAGAAAGGAGCAGTCCCATCTACTTATCCACGTGCCAGTATGGCTATACGTGCAGTGACATGGTGAACCAGGCAGGGAACCAGCCTGACAACAAGCCAGCCAAGCCAAAAAAGGATTTGTAGAGTTTCCCCAGTGACCCAGAGCATGGCCTCACTAAAGCTTGGACCACAAAGAGGGAGGGATGAAGTGGCCAAAGGAAGGAGGACGGTGGGATTGCCTCTTAGCAGTGGTACAAGCTTATGCCACTTCAAAGTATTGTTGTAATTTCAATCTACATGTTCTCTACGGGTTAATCAACTGGGGAAAAAAAAAACCCCGAGCAAATGCAATGCAAATTCAGTAGCTGTATGCTGATGACCTTTATTCAGGAGTCATACTACATGATCTTAAAGGTCCCTTCCAACCTAAACCATTCTATGATCCTATGCTGAGGGCCAACGAATTTCCTTCTTCAACACTTACCATCACTCTTCAAAGCCTCATTCTGTACCACTGAGAAGTGGGTTGGGGAGAACGGTGAGATAGGCAGCAGAGAAAATAGCAATTTCCTTTTTTTAAAAGAGTGAATATACTTTTCTGCAATGATTATTTCTCTGGGGTACCCCACAGGCACAAATGAACGTTCTCTTTGATTAACTAGGAAGTGAGACCTAGAGTGCATAACTAGCCTGGTGTATTATCCCACTTTTTCCCCACCTAGAAAGCATGTCAGCTGTTCACCTTCAGCACGTACCCAAAAAAAATCCTGCATAGAAAATAACCCCATAAGGATTCAGAGCTACTTAATGCTTGAGACCTCTGGTATACATGGAACCAGGTGTTGCTGATTTCAGTAGGAGAGTAATACTACTGCTGGAGGTCAGGAGTAACACTGTATACAACAGAACAGATTTCACCATTGACCTCAGTGGATCAAAAACATACCCTAAATGCCATGCAATCATAAAGGATAAACCAGCACAGTTCCATTTTATACTTACACCTGCTGAATTTCTGCTGAAATGCTTCCTACCTCTTTCAGTGGATTGGATGACAAATCAAGGCTATTCAGTGAGGTGTTGCTGAGAAAACCAAAGTCTTCCTTTTTTAATTCAGTGATTTGATTGCTATTCAACAGGAGCTCGTGAAGGTTCTTCAACTGTTGCTGCAATCCTAAACTTGCTGACTTCAAAATATTATGAGATAGGTCCAAAATATTCAAGTTCTGGGGAGAAGATGCAAATGGAAAAGTATGAAATCCTTTTTATTTTATATAACATGAAATCATGTTGAATCAGTCTAATTGATTAGAAATTATTTGCACTACTAGGATTAAAATAAATTTGTAATAGAGAAATGGCAGCTCTCAAGGAGGAAGAAGTTTCTTTATGTTACTCACCTGTAACTTTCATTGCATTCATGGTCTTAACCTGCTAAAATATCTACTGCAAAACCAAAGAGTTGCTTTACCTAAATTCCTTAATTTGCAGAAAGCCCTCCTGCTCCACATAAAGTGTTAAAAGCAAAAGTCTACAGCTGGATGCAGGTACAGCTATTGCTGTATTACACCTTGCATTCCACTCTCCGCTGTGGTCCACCGCCATGAGTGGAAGTGAGGAAGGGAAGAGGCAAGGAGAGCAACAGCAGCCCACAAAGATTAGTGCTGTACACCTTGTAGTGCTCCAGTTCATGCCCAGGTGCTCAGACTCCTCCTGTATCTGCAGGGCAGAATGTGCAACCTTAAAGGTGACTCCACAGATCATGCCTTGAGGTGTCCCAAGCTTGGCCTTCATCACGAACAGGGCAGCAGAACTTCAGTTCCGCTCCCAGCTCCAGAGCTGGCTGTACCCATTTGTACTTAGTTGAGAGTCAGCAGTTCTATGACACAAACCAGTACATTTTGTGTAACTGGACCAGAATACTGAGTTTAGCAGAAAACTCAGACTTGTTTAAAACAACACATATACTCATTAGAACGTTGTACAACACTTAGTAGAATCATAGAATGGTTTAGGTTGGAAAAAACCTTAAAGATCATCTGGTTCCAACTCCCCTGCCCTGGGCAGGGCACCTCCTTCAAGACCAGGTTACTCAAAGCTCCATCCAGCCTGGCCTTGAACACCTCCAGAGATGGGGCAGCCACAGCTTCTCTAAGGAACCTGTTCCACTGTCTCATCACCCTCATAGTAAAAACTTTATTCCTGATATCTAATCTATATCTACCATATTCCAGTTTGAAGCCATTACCTCTCTTCCTGTCACTGCATGCCCTTGTAGAAACTCCCTCTCCAGCTTTCTTGTAGGTACCCTTTAGGTGCTGGAAGGTTGCCATAATGTCTCCCCAGAGCCTTCTCTTCTCCAGGTTGAACAACCTCAACTCTCTCAGCCTGTACTCACAGCAGAGGTGCTCTAACCCTCCTCTGGACCCACCCCAACAGGTCCACATCCTTCTTATTGTGAGGGCTCCAGAGCTGAACACAGTACTTCAGGTGGGGTCTCACCAGAGTGGAGTAGAGGGGCAGAATCACCTGCTTACAAACCATCTCTATTTTCTTTAGGCCCTTCCTTTTGCATGATTCTCTTCTTTTCCTGCCTCCTGTGCTAGTCCCCCAACCTCATAGATGCTACAGAGAAGACTATTTAACCAGAAAAAACAAATGTAGAGTAAAAAAGGTTTTTAACTCTTTCTCAGTTCCCCAAGTCCTGGGAGATGCGACATTCAGCCTAAGTGCTGGCTGTCATGGTCTGAGTCACCTTGACCTTGAGAATTTAGGCTAGCTTCCATTTTTAGACCCCAGGCAACTCAGCTTTCACACCATCCACTTCGCCCCATGTATTACCCGCCGCCGCTGCTCTCTCGGCACAAATCCTGTATGGAGAGGAGAGGTGCCTCAAAGAGATGCGGTAGGGAAAAGGGGATGAAGAACAGTGGCTCATAAGGATGGCTGAGACTCTGGTGTGCCCTAACACAGGAGGCCACTAGGCCTTTTCTATAGAAAAACAATAAAGGAAGACTATATGCTGGGTACTTTCAGGTGCAAATAGAATCATAGAATCATTTAGGTTGGAAGAGACCCTTGGGATCATCAAGTCCAACCATCAGCCCTACTCTACAAGTTCTCCCCTACACCAGATCCCTCAACACCACATCTAATCGACTCTTAAACACAGTCAGGGATGGGGACTCCACCACCTCCCTGGGCAGCTGATTCCAGTGACTGACCGCTCTTTCTGTGAAGATCTTTTTCCTAGTGTCCAGCCTAACCCTACCCTGCTGCAGCTTGCAGCCATTCCCTCTTGTTCTGTCGCTCATTGCCTGTGAGAAGAGACCAGCACCAACCTCTCCACAATGCCCTTTCAAGCAGTTGTAGAGAGGGATGAGGTCTCCCCTCAGCCTCCTCTTCCTCAAAATAAACAACCCCAACTCCCTCAATCGATCCTCATAAGCCTTATTCTCCAGGCCTCTCACCAGTTTCGTTGCCCTCCTCTGCACTCGCTCCAGCACCTCTTGTGCTGAGGTGCCCAGAACTGGACACAAGACTCAAGGTGTGGCCTCCCCAGTGCTGAGCACAGGGGGACAATCACCTCCCTGCTTCTGCTGGCAAATAGGGAACAAATAGGAACAAATAGGGAGCTGTTCTGTACGCACACTGGAAAACACAGTGAATCCCCCGTTTATACTTCGTTTACACAAAAAGGTGCATTTGTAAAGCTCACCTCCAGGGGTTCAAAAGGATCATTTTTGATGTATATTCTGTTGTACCCCAGCCAGAGCTCAGTCAAGTTGGTGCAGGAAGCAAAGACTCTGTCAGGGAGCTTATACAATTCATTGTGCTCTAACTTCAGAATCTGCAGCAGGGGCACATTTTGGCACAATTCTGGCTGCAGCTTAGAGATGATGTTGTAGCCCGCATTCAAGTAGACCAGCTGGCTGTACCTAGTCAGGTTTGCAGGACTTAGCTGTTTCAGCTGATTATGAGAAATGTCCAAACCCGTTATATTGGTGGGGAGGTTGGAAGGGATTTGAGTCAGCTTGAGGTGACTGCAGTCAGCCACCTCATTTTGGATCCGACACTGCTTTCCAAGCGATGCCCACAGCAAGCAGACAGACACCAGTCTGACAGAGAAGCTTCCCCACCGAAGAGCAGCACTTCCCATCACTTTATCTGCAGAGGCAAAACAAACACAGGACAAATTACAATCATTTTGACCCAACTTATATCTTAAACTGAACGCTAAGGAAGCCAGGCTCAAAAAACATGGAGCTTTAGACTAAGCAAACACTCAGTATTTTTCTCCCATAAAGCAGCATTCATTTCTGCAGAAAAGGTATGTCTAATAATCTCTCTAAATTAAGATGCTTCTTTAAAAACAATAGTCTTGCCTTATGGAAAAATAATTATGTTCAAAAAGCTACCAAGACTTTATCTGTTATCAGTGCAAATTTCCAACCGCCTTCCCCTTGCTGATTAATTTTTGCATTGCTTTAACATGCACAAAATACAATTAAAATAGCAAAATGTGCATAGTTCCCTCAATGTTAACCACTACTCTCTGAGCTTAGCTACATTTTCAATGTTTATAGCTGTATCCAGTAAGAATGACTCCTATACCACTTCTTTATTCTACAGTTCTTACCAGTTTTTGTTTTACAAGCCAGCCACACAAAATTCTACCCATCTACCCATCTCATAGTGAAACGAATACCAGGCTATAGAACAGTGCGTGAGAAAGTCAAAGCAGACAAAACAGATGAGTACCAACCTAATTAGAGAAAACAACGCAGCAGAGCCAAGGTGCAGAGGAAAGCACTGCCCATAGATTCAATGCATTTATCCAAAAACTTCCGGAAAACTTAGATATTTAAGAATTTACATACCCCACCCCATATGTTTTGAGCATTGCTGTGGTTTAGCCCCAGCTGGCAGCTGGCACCATGCAGCTGCTCACTCACTTCCCCTCCGGTGGGACGGGGGAGAGAATTAGGAAAGGAAAAGTGAGGAACAGCTCCTGGGTTGAGACAAAGGCAGTTGAAGAAGTAAAGCAAAAGCCACACATGGAAGCAAGGCAAAACAAGGAATTAATTCCCTGCTTCCATAGGTGTTCAGCATCTCCAGGAAAGCAGGGTCCATCATGGGTAACGGTGGCTTGGGAAGACAGACACCATCACTCTCAATGTCTCCCCCTTCCTCCTTCTTCTCCCCGGCTTTATACACTGAGCATGACATCCTATGGCATGGAATGTCACTGCAGTCAGCTGTCCCAGCTCTGTCCCCTCCCAAGCTCCTTGTGTCCTCCAAGCCTGCTCACTGGCAGGGCGGTGCAAGGAGCAGGAAAGGCCTTGAGATCTCAGCAACATCCAAACCCACCAGTGCCCTATCCCACTATTCCCACCCCAAATCCAAAACACAGCACCCCACCAGCCCACCAGTACGAAAGTCAACTCCATCCTAGCTGAAACTGTGACAGCATTTCCGTTAGGATATCAGCCTCTGTCGGGCAGTGCTCTAACCCTCAATGGCTTGGTCAGTTTAGGCATAACTTTTCTGGTGGATCTCAGACTTTTTTTACTCAGTTTCAGTTTAGTGTCCGTAAAATCGAAATTCATCTGGTGATCTTGTAATACAGTTTTACTGCATAAGGAAGAAAATTATGGAACAGAACTCTAAGAGCTGGGAAGGGTTTGCCTACCCTGCTGAGTCATAGAGCTTGTCTAATTAAATAGTATTTCTGCTAATCAAGAGAAGACTCCAGTGTATCTTCCATAACATTCCCTAATGAATTCATCTTTAGCAGAGGGAGGAAAAACACTTTGGGAGTGCTTGCCAGAATAGTTTTCTCTGCTTTAGCAGAGAACAGTAAGGTTCCTCTGCTTCAATTTTTTCTGGGTTTGGTTTTGTTGGTTTTTTTTAATTATAAAGCTTATACTGTCAACTCTGAAGCTTTGAGTGTCTCCATAATCTCCATGTGCATCTATCTGTATGACCTTCTGCCAACAAATGTGGAGCCTACCTGCCAGCCTCGATTTACCAGTGAGTTGAGTCTCAGTGCAATGGGCTCCCAGCAGAGAGGACTATTGGTACTCCAATACAAAACAGGCTATAGAAGGGAATTTAACCTTACTAGAACTTCAAAGTAATCTAGAAGAGCTTCTCAGAAGACTTAACAGGGATATGGGCTTTCTTAGTTCTGCAGCTCATATTTTCCCTTGCTTGCAACCTGTGCTCAATTAACATGACCTACCTTTGCACACATTTGCTCAGTAGCAAACAATCAAACAAGAGATTAAAACAGCACATTCATACAGAAAAAGGAAAAAAAAAAAACTTTCAGAACCAATCCTTTTTTTAAAGCAAAGAGCTTTGACTACTGGAATAAAATGCGCTTGAGGAACAGAGACTGCAACCTGCAGCCAAAGAGGAGTTTGGCAGATCAGCCCCCAGCAGCGTTTGGCTCCGTAGGTGGCCTGCCTTTTCAGAGGGCACACATTAGGACTGCTCCAGCGACAGAAAGCCACATTCTAGTGGCCAGAAGAGAACCCTGTGAGAGCCTCTGTAGGAGCAACCTGGCCATCTAGGGAGTAGCATCAGCAAAATCCAACAGGTGGGGATATAGAAGCGAGGGAAAGAGGGACCTACAAGCATCGCAAAGGCGTACACAAAGGACTGCAATAAAAGGACAATTTAAAATAAACCTTAACGAAGAAACCAATTCCCTGCTGGGCACTGGACGTGGACCTGACCCATCTCACACAGCCTGGCTCTCACTTGCCACTAGCCAACAGGGAAGGGGAGGGAACAGCAAATAACTGAACCTGGTAGTCCCAGAGACAGCCTGATCCTCTCCAGCTCCTGCTGGACACAGTATCCCTGCAGCTGAGGAAAATTAAGGACGACTTGTGCTGCCTCATTCCTCTGCAACCCAGCTGCTGGAAGAGCTAAGGAAAAACAAAGAGGGAGCTTGTCTGTAGCAACAGTTTTATCCTTTTTAAGGGTTTATTTTAGGGAGATCAGGTGGGTGCCAGGCTCCTCGGCGGTTCTTGCCAGCTCATCTTTTAAGTTCGGGAGGGACAAGAAACGTCCTGCAATAAGCACGTAACCGAGTTCCTTGGCTGATTTCCAGCAAGGCCTTTCTTTCAGCTTTTTCTTTTCAGCCCAGGAAATCCGGAGTCAGCTTTAGGTGTTTTATGCTTTGGTTGGGGATGCAGTTTAGAAGGCACGCACCCATTATCAGACTTAGGGGACAGTGTTGCAGCATAGTATCTAACAGACAAAAGAAAGAATGCCAGTTTGACTGTTATGGATTTAAAAGCTGGATAATTTGTAGAATAGCACAGGGGAGCCTCCAGAATGTCCCAGGAATGGACATTCCCACTTCGCTTACATTCCCTTTCGTTGTTTTTATAAAAAAAACCCCAAACACTTCCTTGACAGCTGGGGACACCCCATGCGGGCAGAAGCACCAAAGCCCACCCATCAAGCAAACAGGAGTGGCACACCGACGTTGCCAGCTTGAACGTTCAAGAGAAATCCAAGATCAAGGCTATCAATTATCAAGCGCTTTGGCTTTGTACCTCTGCCATTGGCATTTCTGACTAAGGAGTCAAGAATGGCATCCACTCACCGCTGCGGGCTTTATCTCCTTCACTCTGGGGGCGTCCAGGGAGTGCGCAAGTCTCTCATGAGGAACCATGAGGAAACTTGCTGCCGGGGCAGGGAGAAGCGAAAACGAAAGTGAGAGTGAGTCTCACCGCGCCTGTGGGAAGCCGGTCCTGCGGCCGGAAGGTCGTGGCAGCCCCCCCCCGAGCCGCCGGGTCCGCATCCTCCCCCAACCTGGAGCCGCGGGGCCCGCATCCCCCCCCCCACACCC